>CM047431.1:60745071-60969648 GCA_026168455.1 Theocolax elegans | reverse complement strand
AGTTTTTGTTACAGATATAACATATAATATCAATAATATGTGACAATATGCATATTGGATATAAATCTTCTTAATGGCATTTTAAAAACAGTATTATTTATTTGAATATTTTATCTAATGTTTAATTAATTATACATTTAATATTTAATGAATTTATAAATTATATAAACAATAAAAACGATATATTGAAACAATATATCTTATGAAATATACAAGTGAATAGAGTACAATTGTAACATAATAATTGTAATTTAATTTAATAACATAATAATTGTAATTTGAAATTTTTGCAAAAATAAGTTTGTAAAATAAACAATAAAAATTAATTTGATTTATTGTATGTTCCAGTGTTGAAATTTTATTTTAATTACGTAATCAAATGTTATTTTACTTTGTTATTAAATAATTTTCTGGTAATAATATCGACATAGTAATTGATATCTATTTGTTTAAAAAAAAAACTATAAGGTCCAAAAATATAAGGCCCAAAAATGTAAGGTCCAAATTTATAAGGCCCAAAAATGTAAGACCCAAAAATATAAGGCCCAAAATTTATAAGGCCAAAAATGAAAGGTCCAAATTTATAAGGCCCAAAAATGTAAGACCCAAAAATATAAGGCCCAAAATTTATAAGGCCCAAAAATGTAAGGTCCAAATTTATAAGGCCCAAAAATGTAATGCCAAAAATGTAAGGCCCAAAATTTATAAGGCCCAAAAATGTAAGATCCAAATTTATAAGGCCCAAAAATGTAAGGCCCAAAATTTATGAGGACAAAAATGTAAGGCTCTACTTATTAATTGTTATCGACCGTGTGAGGTGAGAGGTTGAACGATGATAAGAGAAAACTATACGTTCTGAATAAATATATAGTTAATTATGGAGAAATTAAGACGACGTCCGAAAATATCAATGCACTCGTAAACAGCAAAGGAAGTGATTTTGTATACGTTTAAATTTGGAACGAAATTAACAGTTTAATGCATCAATACATTTGTGCGAAAATTAACGCAGTGAAGTATGATAACTCAAATTTAGAACAGTGATTTCTTGTTTTTATCTAATTTACTATATTTAATTCAAATAGTTTTTTCCACTCTGTTGACTCAATCGGTAACAATTTGACCATTACATCTCCTTAAAATTTGGATGTTATGAGTTCGATGTTGGGCATGCAGATCCGTCTTAACTTTGCTTAAAAAGAGTATCGATCCCCGTAAGCCATATATATCTACACACAGAGAGAAATTTTGTCTAAAAAGTATCTAAATATACATTTTGAATAAAAATAGCAGAGCAGCCAGCTAGGTTAACAGTTCTAAAACAAAACAACCCCTGTCTGGAAGGAATGACTATCCAGCAGGTTAAAATTTTAATTTAATTCTCAATTCTTATTAGAATTTTGGATGAAAGTTACGTAAACAAGCAAACGTTATAACATTGTATTTTAAACATTCGCGTAATTTTTATTCATTTTTGTTCTCTCCGTGTACCTCTTCTATTTACAATTTTGCTCTTGGCAACTCCCAATCGAGAGCAGCAGTTAAGTTTACGAAACGAAAAAGTTAACAATGGTGTACTTGTTCGTTAAATTTTAACGCCTCGTTTATTCGACAAATTAGGATTTTCATTAACCACCTTTTAAATTATCGATCATTTTATTATGCGTTAGTACTAAATACGCTCTTTTACATTTTTACCTCAATTTAAAACAAAAAAAAAAACTTGAATTATTTCATGCACGAGCACAACGCGTATCGGATAATCGCAACAGCGATACGAAAATTATTTTCCAAACGTACGAATAAAGTTTACAGAGTAAAATCCTAATGTTAGACAATGACTTTAGTTCGTCATAACTCGCACTACAATTTCCAAAGATATTTTTCAACGTATAGGCTATTTACGTCGTGCTTAACATCCGGAATTATTTATTTCAGCAGCCATCTACATATTTACATTTTTTTTCCTTCTTCTCCATTCTTCTCGACATTTCTTCTATTTTTCTTCATCTTTCTTCAAGTGAGTTAATATACGTTTACGTGGCTTCGCGCAAAATTCGTGTATGTACAGATCGAATTGTCAAACGAGTGATTCGAGTTAAAATACGCGATCTGAATTAGGAAGCGTTTATCTAATTCGAAAAAACTCGAAAATACGTTAAAGGGATTCGTGTTTACCTTGTCACCGACAGACGAGGTGTACATTGGCTATAACGCGTTCTCAACAATATACAATTTGAATAGTGTTCGGTTTAGTGAAACGTTAAACGTTGATACAATAATTCATCTACTTAAAACGTTGTTTTAAAACGTATCTAAATATATACGTATTTCAATAATCCTTATCCTTTTTCTTTTCCTCTTTTTAAACAAATGCCTTACTTATACGAATACCATTGTCAAATCAGCTCGCTCACTTAACCTTATACGTACATTATCCTATAGTACTTAAAAAAACAGTTGCGTAAAAATGATTTTCTTACGATATAAGTATATATGTATAAATGTATAACAGGCGAAAAATCGTTTTTCTCTTTTACATATTAGTAACGATACAGTAGCGACTGGTAACGATAAACGCGAATAACGCTATTAAATGAGAAAAAATAAGAATAAAAGGCAAAATAAACAGTAAGTATTGTATAGGTAATGCAGAGATACACAGATATTCAATATCGATTGAACTGAACTAATTCAGCGTTATGCGAGTTACCAACTGATTGTCTGCAATGAGCCTCATCAATCATCAATTAATAACACCGACAATGGCCAAACTCCGTTTATTCTGACACGTGTGTGTATCGCTAAGGTAATTATATTATTTGCCTTTGTTCGAAATTCAAATTTCTGAGCTATATCGAAACTCGTACGGAAATTGATTGGTGAACCGTTTACGGAGGGATGGACCATACACATAAATATTGATACATTACAACGAACGCAATTGTTAACAACGTTTTCTTTTTTAATTGAACACATTTATTATTGATCCGTATACCTATGGCCTCAGGTTTTTCGAACTTCGCTATTGGATCATCTAGTTTTGGCTAGTGTTTTTCGAAGACTTCAGGATATTCGGTCTTGCGCGTAGTGGATACATTTTTCCTTTCGAACGAGAAAGGTTCAAAGATCTTTGGGAAAACTTTTTCAATGTTATTATCATTCATTGTTTTTGTAGACGTGTACAATGAGTTTTTCGTTTCCTTTCGTTACCGTTGATTAGAAGTATTTTACCATTCGCGACTGCATTGCTGTGATACTCTTTGGAAATGACGCGATCGCAATTTGTTACGTTTGTCTGAAAATTATTAATCGAGATAATCGAATGTACATGTTGATCAATCGAATTCATTTGCGATCTGTAAGGAAAGCACAGCCTTTGAATTAATTCATATCTCGTAGTCACGAGCACGCAGTCGCGAATTTGTCCGGTCCTGCTAGTAAGGTACGTGAATATCCCTAGAGGACGTCGAGCGTTTTCTGCACAAACGGCAAGTGCAGATGAGGCAGCACAGTCCGACTAAGATGGCCAAACCCGCGCCGAGTCCCGCGCCAGCCCAACCGGTCGAACCAACGATGTCGCTTATAGAGATATTCACGTCGGTGCTGGGCTCGATAGCTTTTCCACAAGTTTCTCGAGCTTCGTCGTCCGGCTCCCGAAGAGTCGAATTGTACAAGATACCCGGTGGTTTCGGACAATTGACCACACCGTTGCACAGCAACCGTTCCGGTATGCATCCAGCTTCTCCAGGACATTGGAAAGCGCAATCTTCTAGTTTCTGCATATTCAAGTTACCCGCGCTGTCTCGAGGTAGGTGATACAATTCTGTCCAGCCGATTTTGAACTCGGCTCTGGCCAATGCCATCGACCCAACGAATTGGATGGTTATACCCGGTGAGGCAGATTCACCAGGTTCCGTGGGAGCGATTTGGGCTGCGGTCAATATCGGCATTTCCCTCGCGAAGCTTACGTTTTCTCCGCAAATCGCGAGGTAAGGCTGTGGAGAGTACGCATTCGAGCCGGGTAGATAAATTTCGAGTTTTCCATCTTCGCAAGACCTCGAGGCGAACTTTGTCTTGTCAAAGTGAAGCCATAAATCACGTTCCGGATTGACTCTTAACTCCCAGATGCATTTGATCGATCTGGGTGGTGTGACGTAACTCAGAGCTACGTAATGGGGGAATTCGAGTTCGCCGTCAGTCGTCGGTTGAAGGATAGCAGGACCGCAAAGTGGACTGTGCACAAACTCGTAGCTGGCTTCGAAAAGTGGCGCTGGCTGCTTAAAGTAGCTGGTTGCCGCGTGGGCTCCGTCCACTAGAAATTTCAGCTCTAAACGTTCACCTCGGGAGACCATCCGAATAGGTGCATCGCCAGGACCAAGTTTACATTTGCAATACCCTTTACCAGGTATTACTGAGCTGGGTTGAGGATTGGCTAGGCTATTGCCACCGGTTACCTGATTCGTTGGATTTGCCGGCTGTTGAGGCTCGTGCAGAATCACCCGATCCGCTCGACTCTCCCAGCAATGACCGCAAGGAGCGTATGGACGTTCCTTGAACATTACCGAACGTAGGGTTATGATCACTCTAGCGTATAGTCTGCGATCGGTTACGAATGTGTAAGTGCAACTGAGATCCGCTGGTGGATCACCCGGACGCTTGTACAACAGCGTATTCAGAGGCGACCTTAGTCTACCAGATCGACTTTTCCACGATGAGAATACCTCGTCGCACTCGGTGTTTGGTACCGGTTCCCCAAATTTGGTCGCGTTGAAAAAGTCGTAGTGAGCCCAGTAGTACAACGAGCTACCCGAATAGCTTCCAGTCTTACTTTCGAATCTTACGAACAGGGCATTCGAAGTTGAGACGAAGTCGTGTTTCTCCATCGGTTTGCTGAAAGTGTCGCAAAAGGTCTTGATGATCCGAGCATCGTCGGCCCAATCCGCATCATAGAGGGTCAAACTCTCGGCGCAGTCGCCCTCGTAAGGTTGAATCGGTGACTCGATACGATTTACGCGGAAACTTGGAAAGTAGAGTCGGACGATTTCACCTTTCCGACCTTTGAGGAGGTAGGTGCAGCTCGTGTGAGCTGGATACCAATGAGCGACCGAGAGGAAAATTCCTTCGTCTTTGGATTGGAGACTCTCGCTGCTCAGGATCCAATCGCAGCTTCCATTTTTGGCACTGGCTGTATCTACGTGTCCTGGCCAGTTGCCAACGTTAAAGTGAAAACCAGTGTTGAGTAAAGGACCTGCTGGTGACGACACAAACTCAACGAACAAGTCCTTGCCGGTACCTATGATGCTGTATGGGAATTTACCCATCCCTACAACAGTAAATGAACCGTTATTAATACTTTTTTCTTATTAACTAAATTTACAAAAAAGGTATACGTTCTAAAAAAATTAACTAAAAATTTAATATTACAAAAAACTTAATTCTACACTCTAATCCTAATGTGCAAACACTTTTGAAAGAAGATTCTTACAGATTACTTTTTTTAAAAGTGTAAATAAAATAATTAGTTCAAAAATGCAATTTTCTAATTTTACACTTTTCAAACACGTAAAGCTATCGATCGACACATTCCACCGTTAATTTTACATTGTAAAATCTTATCTAATATTACAAACGCATTTAAATACATATCTTATCTTAAATATTAAAAATTACATCCTTTATCTATATCAATGTCTTGGGAAACGAAAGACTTGCAAGTACAAACAAGCGAAATACGTCTTATATTTGAGTTCAAAGCGAAGTTTGTCCTAAAAAAAATATAAAATATGCTGTTTACGTGCGTTTGTTCTCAAAATGTTCTGAACTGCAGCGATTTTCCACCGAGTGAGTGCAGTTATCTTGTTTTCTAGGAAACTATATATACAGTTAGCTCTCCTTAGAGGGAGGCAGTTTGTCATATAACTTGTGACTTTTTTTTCTTAAGATTGTTCGCAAAAAGAAAAGAGAGGTTCTCGAAAAGAAGTTTAAAGTTTCACGCGTAAATTTAGGTCGTACGAGTGTGTTATTTTAGCAAAATCTTTACTATTTAAGGGAGTAAACTAATCTAGAATTTGAGAGAAATCGAAATTTTTTTCCGTTTTAAATTGTACCTTAATATCGTAGAAAACATGTGTCAGAGTTTTACACAAAGGAGAATTGTCTAAGAGTTGAAATTTTTACTGTATCGTCGTTACTTTTCCCGATTTAAACGTGTTTTTTTCGGAACAACAAATTAGGCGACTAATATTTCGAGCATTTGTTGTTAAGTTAATTTGATAATATCATATATTAAAAACTACTTTCTGCTCAAAGGCATGTAGGATATTTTTTATATTGTATACAGTTTTATCGTTATTAACCATATTTTCAAACGATATTTTTTGCTTTTTTTCTAATTTAAAAAAAGACGCTTTTGGTAAAAATCAATTAAAACAAATTATTTGTATCGTCGAAACCGAACACTGTAGTTATATACCGAAATGTTTTTTTATTCACAATTCTACCTTTAAAATATATATATATTTTAACAAATCTATAATAATTACTTTTTTTACCGAGTTTCGATGCGCTGTTTACTTTATTTAAAAAAAGTATTCCAAATATTTTATATTTTTTTAGTTTGTAGAGTCGTTTACCCTTTTAATATATTTAAAATATTTTCCGTAACTGGGTGTAAAAACCGCGAATAGAAATTGACCGAGGACAATAATTTTACTCGATTCCGATTCGAGTCCTAATTTGACAAGTTTAGAATTGTATTGAAGAAAATTTTGAAAAACTATTTACTAGATCGTTTGTTAATATTCTGAATGGGTAAACTATTCGAATCAGTTTTAATTATCGAGTCCATTGTAATGGTTAGAAATAATGGTTAAATGCGAATGTAAAAAGTATTTCCATATTTAAGGGTACCCAAAGCGTATTTAAACTTCTGTGAATTATTTTTAATTTCAGGATATAAATACAATCGACTATCCTTTATAAACATTGAAAAAAAGTTATTAAACAAAATAAAATGCTGAAGGGCAAATTTTTCTACGAATAAACGTGCGTGCGCAATGTTTATTGGATCGTTAAATATAATAAAAATGAATAAAGTAAGGGTTGTCTTGTTCCTCGTCACTCGAGCAGTGCGTTAGGATTTCGAAACAAAAATGATCCAACGAAAATTGGATCGTACTCACCGCAAAAAGTGCCGATGACAGGTGCAGTCTCGTTGAGCCCATCGTAAATCCTAATGTAATCATAAGGACAATGTTCTGCGCCAGAGCTAATCGGTCGCATGGGACAAGTCATGATGTTCTCGCATCTTTGGCCGTCGATGTTGAACTCCTCGTTCTCGATGTAGAGCTTGATGAAGGGCAACTTGGTATTCAGACGATATTTGCAATGTAGAGCCCTCGGGTATATGCCTGGGTAAGCTGGACTTTGGACGTAACAGGTCTGGAGTCTGCATTCCTTGAAACTGCGCTCGCAGTAGGTGCCAGGTACAACCTCGCCACGACGATTCGGGTAGAGCTCCGGATGCTGCCCGTAGCGCAAGTAGACTTCGTATTGCTGCTCGGCCCGCGAGTCGAAGCTGAAGTACGTCTGATCGGTGAAATTGTCCGTGTGGAAGAGGATCCGGACGAAGTTCGTTTCGGAGATGAACGTCTGAGGTTGCTCGGATTCGCCGCAAAATACTCCGGGCTCCTTACGGTTGCTCACCTCGGTTTTCGTGTTTCCATCGGTTATCTACAACCAAACACAGATATTCAATCAATTGTGCGTTTGATTTGGCGGTTTCATTATTAAAATTAAAATATTCATAGTCGATATATATTTATATTAAAATTTATTAAAAAAAAGATATTTAAATATCTGTATTAATTTGAGAATATAATATTATATACGAATGCACGTGCAATGAATTATTTAAATTAAGAAATATTAATTTACAATAATTATTTACAATAAGTTAGTAATAAAAATTATTACATCGTTGCTATACGAATTTTCAATAAATTTCCAGACGAATTGAAAATACCAAACACTATAGTAAGCAAAATATCAGGAAAAAACTTAAAATTTGGATCAGATCTAATTTTTGATTTGTAAACATTTGTAATAAAATTGATTGTAAAAGAGTAAAATTATTATTTAATAAGCTAAGTAACTAAATGAAAGTTAAATAAATTATTATTAGATATCAGAACGTATATTTTGTTAAATGTTAGTAAGATACTGGAAATAAAAGATTTTATTAATAAAAAATTAAAGAACTTTTTTAATACTGCTATAGGCTATAGTGTATGGTAATCACCATTGCATATGTATTTAATATGTATTTAATATGGGAAGTAAACAGAAAATGTTTTATTTATATTTATATTCTTTCAGTTTTGTAAGTTATTTATTAAGTTTTAAATGTTATACCGGTCCTATGTACAGGCAAAAATTATGTTGCCTCTATAGGAATTACTAGGAAATTTATAGAAATATAGGAGATAAACTATGTAAATTTTTTTTGCTGGTTCAATAAATAAATAAAAAAATAAATAAATAAAAATATATAAATAAAAATAAATAAATAAATAAAAATAAATAAATAAAAATAAATAAATTAAAATAAAAAATAAATGTAAACAAAATGTAACGTTTTTCTCCTTGAAATTAGTTGCGTGCTTACTAGAAACTGGTAAAGATTTCTACCGGGCAGAGTCTCCTTTTATTCGAAATTAAAGTTCATTTATATATAGCGACAAGAACTCTATGAGGGTATATATCTCGCGGTAAGCACACAATAATTTCCTTCTAGCAAGGGGAATCAGAGGTAACCGAAAACTCGAAGCGCGCAGCAAACTCCTCGAACTAAGCTAACTGTTATCGTAATCGCATTAAATGCAAATTTCCAGTACACGGTCCCTCCCTCAGACCGATCTAATTTATTTATTTTTTCTTTTATTTTCTTAGATAACCGATAGGGCATCTCG
Organism: Theocolax elegans; assembly: GCA_026168455.1. Taxonomy (NCBI): domain Eukaryota; kingdom Metazoa; phylum Arthropoda; class Insecta; order Hymenoptera; family Cerocephalidae; genus Theocolax; species Theocolax elegans. Next base: position 60,960,676 of record CM047431.1, on the reverse strand, counting down.
ATCGAGGTAAATAATGACTCGGGTACAGCCTCAGTCCATTAAGAGCCCATTAAAATCCCATTATAATCCAAACGTTTCATCCTCGAAACACGCAAGTTCTTCTGCTCTCCTCAGCTCGGATCGGATCCTCTCTCTCTTTTTTCCATTTATAGGTACGTACGTGGATCGTGGATATAACACGTCGAGCCAACTCTCGAGTCCTCGTAATTTTCTGCCCGGTCGCGCGTCTTTATGCGCGTGACGTTGCCAAAATCGTTGCCCGGGTATGAAAATCGAATGAGCGGTATATATATCTGCGCGCCGAGTTACACATATACGCCGAAGATTCAATTCGATGGGTCCGATATACACTATCGAATTTTCTTATCTGTGTGTACGCGCGGGGAAAATAAAAAATTACGACGAGTTACTTTCCGAGCATATTCTTCTTTTGATCCGCGCACCATTCTTTTTTTTCTTCTTATCCTATATAGAATACATTGACGTATCAATTTTTAAATTTGAGACGCGTTATTTTTGTTCTTTACCATTGAATTTTTGGCTTTATTTCGGTAAAATCCAAATATTCTCCTCTTTTGAGTTATAATTCTCAGTGAGCAAACGTAGATTATTGGGTGGAAAAAGACGTAAAGTATTTTTAAGCTCACTATACTCGCAGAAATGTGGAAGCATTATTTATAAATCTTTTGAGGCAATCATGCGGTCATTCCATTAGGTGATACTATAAGGAAATGGGCAAAAAAGCACAGCTAGGGTATTTACTATAACAATTTTTTTATTATTTAATTCTGAAATTGCAATTTTCTTTTCTGCACACTTGCTTTACGACGTACATGCGAATTTTACTCACCCTAGTAGAAATCTGACCATAAATATAACGTTTTTTAAGCCAAAAATTGGCCAAGTATCATAAAATACCCAATAAATGCCCAAAAAATTGCAAAATTAGAGTTTTATTTAACCTTGAAATGTTAAATTTCTACTAGGGTAGTTTTTAATTCAATGTTACAAATATAAATATTGTTGGGTCGTATTATGAGTTGGACGTTTTCATGAGTGTATAATGTCCACTCTTAAAATACGTCCTTAAAGATAGTAGGTGTATTACATAACTAAGTCTATTTTCATGTAACATTTACACCAAAAATATTTGTATCCAACAGTTACGAATGATATTTCTCGATGACTTACCAACGATTGCTAAGTTGGTAATAACAAGAAATGCCACCCCATTGAAAATGATAAAATTCGGTTTATATTATTACCATCTCGATAAGTATTATAAATATGAAAGATATTGAATTACAAAGAGTGTGGTTTTCAATTATTTAATCATTTTTTATTCTTACAAAAACAAGATAATTATGACAAATTTACTATTTTTAAGTGTTTCAAATAATGTAACCAGCTGTGTTTATTTACCACATGAACCGGTTGTAATGCAACGAAATACACAGCATTTTAATGCCACTGTCGGTTTGAACGTTGGTCCAGATGTTACATTTTGGTCAACCAATTATCTCGTTACGTTCCTACCAGATAATAACATTTATTACATAAATATATTAAATCAATTAGGAGGTCTCGAAAATTCGACTAATAAAGATACGTTTTATCTTTTTAGAAAACTCCGTTTCCAGTCGATCTCTAAGTATTACCCAAGTAAAAAAATTAGACACAAATCATAGGTATTTTATATACAAGCTGTAATGAAAATTATACATAATTCGATTGAATTTATAACCTGAAATTAATGTCGAATTTGACATTTTATATGAATAGTACAGAAATTATAATTATATAAGTTTTATACTTTTATTACATCTTGTATATAAAATACACATGATTTGTGTCTATTTTTTTACTTGCTTTAAGCGGTACGTACGTGAATTTTGTTTTTTTTTTTAATTTAATAATTTAAGTATAAAATATAATATAATTAGGATAATTACCGCTATAGTGCACATTTTATTATTCAAAATTCTCGACATAATGTTATTTATTTTTTTTAAGTTTTTGAATAGTGTGCTTAGGAAAAGTACGTAACTTGCTTTAAAATTAAAACATTAAAAATATAAAGAAACTTAACATAAATGCAAGGTGTACACTTGTGCGCAAGATGGCTTCTAGGTTGTTATATTTTTAATTGATACCATGTAAAATTTTCTACGCCAATAGATGAAAAATTCAATTTGATTATATACTTTTTCTTATAATGAAGAAAATTTCTTGGAATATTTGAAACAGAAGATTATGAATAATATTAATTGGGAATTGACGAAATTATCTTTATTTTTCTATTTTAGTAATTTTTTTTTATTACATTTATCATATAGATGTATACTTTTTTTTATTACACAAATAGATTAATTTTTTTAGCTAGCTATAAGTAGCTATGTAAGTTTCAATCAGAAAAGAATAATATTTTTCGAAATGTTATGACATTTTGTTTTAAATAATTAAATACTATATTTGAGTAATCTATTGCATATAGGATCGACATGTTAATTTGAGGAAGCTACGTGCCAATTAATTGACAGCAGTTTTTTATTGCTCCCCAAATGATTTCATGTCACGAAAATGTATATATATTTATAAATTTAAAAATTGAAAATTTATAAATTTTATATCTGGATAACCATAGAAATGAAAAAAAAAACTTAAAATACCCAAGAAAGATTATAAATATAGTCAATATTTCCGAATCACAATAATTTGTCGCATTATGTATTCAAATACGTTTAATAACGTATAAAAGGACATTTGAAATTTCAATGAATAAGTGGATTACGTAACTACTTATGAATTCACGATGTAAGATACAAATAAATCAATATGGATTGTTGTTCCTATATATAATCTTGACTAGTTGAAATGTCAATCTAGTTATACACCAAAGTCTCTCGAAACCCCGTAATTAGTTGGATAATTAGTGATAAAAATCGCCTTTCGAACAAACGAACGGTGATCACCGGGGGTTGTAGGGGGTGTGTATATATATAGGTATAATGGATATTGCTATCGCGAAAAGGCCGGGTTCCGTTTAACGGATAAATGCAGATTGCCCGATGAGACATTCGTAACCGATCGGTTGACTTTGAAATTAACGCTCGCTTGTGGTTTAATTAGTGGATTTAATTTTACTCTCCACCCCTTCCCGTATCACGAGCGAGTTTGTACTTGGTGGTGATTCCGGTATAGTTTTCGATGCACCGTTCTACAACCATGTTTCCTTTCTATACCTCGAAAATTTATGTTTACTAAATGAACTTGTGCGAAGAAAAATCTACTTGGTAATGAAAATGTAATCATTCGATATTAAAGTTTTTCAATGAGGATACGTGCATTTTTATCAATATAAACATATGACTATTTTAATTTATCATTTGGTCATATGTCGAAAGAGCAAGTCTCCTGTATAACATGTAAATTTAACTATAACAAAATTTCTAGTATTATACAGGGTATAACAAAAGTAACGGTACAATTTTTTGGAAAATGCGATCCTAATGAATTTTTAGGAGGATGTATAGTTACTTTTATTCCCTAGTAGAATTTTAAATATGAAAAATGGGGTTAAAACTAAGAAATGGCCAGTGAAACTGGTCAGGTTCTATCTCAAAATGAAACGCTTTTTCACACCTTTCTTGACCATTTCTTAGATGGACATAACCTTCATCAAATATGAAACAACTTTTCGGGTAATCCTGTAAAGAAAACTTAAAGCGTGTTGCGAAATTTGATCGGTTTTACCATTTGTAATAGATACAGACGATTGTTTACGCTATATAAACAGTACTTTTAAAGATATTTTAACGTTTATCATTTTTCTCTCAAATTGAGCCAAATCATTTTTAGGAGCTTGTTCATGGCTATTATACCTAGCTAAAATGGCCCATTTTTCTTAGTCTACATAAAATTCCAAAAGCATTTTTGATGGTCAGAAAAGGTTTATAAATTGGAATGAAAACTATGAAATGGGCAAGAAAGGTTCGAAAAAGCGTTATACCTTGTATAAATGATAGTAATATATAAAGATTTCTTTTAAATATTATATTTATATATTCGTTATTAAACATACGCAGTGAATTTATATTAACAATAATTAAGATATACTTATTATTGCATACATAATTACATTTTTAAGCTAATTTGTTTCTAAGGAAATTTAAAAAAGTTTAACTGTGCATGCACTATAAGATTTATTAGTAATAAATACAATTTATGTTAGATTACAATATTTCACGATAATCGAAGAATCCAAAGTCGTATTAACTGAGCAACAACAACAAAATTTGTAGTGTTCGTCAAAATAATAATAATTTTGTAAATGTATGAAAAGAGCGGAGGACGGGATTAAAAAACACGGATATTGGATTACAAATCTCGTACTATATTTATTGAATATATATCCGCCACTTAGATTTGTCGAGGTCTTTTATCGCTCACTCGATCCTTCTCATATTTATTAAGGGGACGTGATAGCCAATTTACAGGGATCTACTTTTAAACACACATAAAATTTTCTGCATTAATCGATTTAAAAATCTGGAAAAATTCATACATGACACTTGAGTAATATAGAGGAAGCAGACATAGAAATTTTTTTAAATAACTGATTTCAAATTAATTAAAAATTAATAAACACTTTGCGTCGGTAATTATTAGGTGAAAAATGGATCCTTGCGGATGCTCGAAAATCGCCGTCATTGAGTGATTAAAAATTTGAAAAAAATTCGTACGTACTATTCAAAGCAAGTAAAAAAACGTTACAAAAAGATTTTTTGGAAAAAGTCAATCCATTGCTAATTAAAAAACAAATCAGGATTCCAATTTTTTTAGTTTCACATCTCCTAAAAATGCGATAATTCCCGTGACAATATTAATCCAAAACAATTTTCGCATTTTTGTACGCCATATCCAGCATTCCTATATGTAATAGTAATTTTTGATAATAATATGAACGGATTTAGTATCTATACTAAACTCGTAGGGGTAAGATTATAACAAACTCCATGGTATAAAGTTTACTGCAGTACACGATCTGTTGTAAATTTTACATGGATTTTTAAAATTTTAATCGCTTGCGGATAATGTTCTAGGTACTTAGAGGTATAAAATATATTTATTACGCAAAAAAAATTTAAATAGAAACAGGATCCCCCACGATTTTACCATGAATTTAACAGTAATTTTTATAATAATAATTACTCTTCGTGTTTGTATACATGATGCGCGTATTTTTGCGTTATATAAATATTTAGCGTAATTCGAATGAATATTTTTATCGAATTAAAGTGTAACGGCCAATTAATTATAGGTAACTATGTGGAGAGAAAATTTGTAATCTGATTTACGTGGATGAAAATTGTAACACCGGGATAATATAAATTCGAAACCAAAACGCGCGCGTCGAAGTCCGCTCTTTCATCAGAGGAAAATTACTATCCAGTATGGTCAAATATGTCAATCCGAATATCAATTTTTATTAATAATTCTTGAGAAAAAAATGATAGAACCACATACGCGCTAACTTTTCACCTAAAATATATATTCCTAGTTAAAATGTCAATCTCGGAATTAGATAATAAAAATTGTTAGTAAATAGTCTATATCGAAAAGCTTCCTTTTCAACATTTAATATAATAACTGTCACTTCAAAATATTGATATAATGCCCCCAACTTTTCGCAAACAATAAGCTTAAAAACGTTTACATATTCGGATGTCTTTTAAAAATTTTCATGTATTTTACTGATTTATGTCATATTTTCAGTATTTACCAAGATACACGCGATTTACTATATATTCTATACTTATCCATTTTGAATGTGCAATTTAATAGACTATAACTAAACTCTCAAAGTTTATCTATATTCACTAGCTGAAAACTAACGAAAAATAGGAAAATATTTATTTTTACTTTAATAAATAATGGTTGAAATATGTGATAAAAAGCATTTTATCAGGAGGATAAAACTAGACACATTTTTGTCTATTGCATTTTTAATTATTTTTGTATTTATTTAACAGAAGAAAATTTACAAAACGAGTATGACTTTAACTAACTTTATAATTTTTATCTTGTTTTATATAAATAAATAATAAAATAAATAAAAACATTACAAAAATCCTATCTTAAAAAAGAGATGAACCTGAAATTGCAGCCAAAATAAGATCGTTTTGAATGGCTGTTACACTTTTTGCAATAACAACTTTTTTTTAATTTCTAAATTTTTTCAATTTTGTAAAATTTTTTGATATGTTTAATTTAATATAAAAAATTTGGTTTTATATTTGTAGAAAAAGTCTAATTTCAGCGTTCAAATAAGCAAGTAAGTCTACGATGAATAAAATCGGTCTACGGGGAATAAAATGAGTCTTATAAGGGGAATAAAGTGATCGAAGGAATAAAATGAATTTTACTCCACTCGTAGAGGTTAATAAAGTAGACTTTTTAGATGATCAGGGTGAAAAAGTAATTTTTTCTATATTAAAAAAATCTATCAATTACCCAGATTACGTAAAGAATACGATTTTCGCTAGAATTGAGCAATTTTTATTTATTTATTTTCTCAGTGTATAGACTGGGAAGTGATGGTTGTTAAGTAGTAACGTCAAGCTAGATGAATGCAGATGTTACCAAAACGAGCCTTGGGAACTTGTTATGGAGTTCGGTAGTAATCACCGAATAACGAGAGTTAAGATCGAACCAGTCAACTATGTCATTACTCCATTCGAGAGTTGCTTAAGATCCACTCTCTTCCGCGAAGAACTTTGGTGTAACGAGTCTCGACAGACAACTTCATTGACCGTCTTTACTTCAAGCTCGAAAATTTAAATTTTGATCTATAAATCCAACTCTAATCGATTAATTTTTAATTGATCGTTGGGAGAGAAAAGGTTAAAGAAATAAAAACAATTGATGATCGTGATCAAGACCGACTGAGTGCATGTATATCGAAAATCGACGTAATAAGTCATTAAGTATTTCAAATCTAATCGGCGGATTACCTTGACGTCAGAATTAAATACAGAAAAATATAGCCGTAGACTAAATTAAGTTTGGAGGATTGATATATACATACCACTGAATGAAAATTTAACAAATTCAATATAATATTTCATTGAATATACATAAAGAAAAAAATATATTTTTAGTAATAACTAATAATTATTTATTGAAAAATAAATATTTTTTTTAAGAGTAATATAAAAAAAAAGTTTTATATTCAATTTATTTTTACTGTACACGTTTTCGGTGATATATACACGCATATATACGTGCGCGCCTTTAAATAAATTACGGATATCTTATGAAATTTTTAATTTATTACTCGCGGAAAGAAAAGAGAGAGAGAGAGAGAGAGAGAGAGAGCGGGGAGGAGACATATATATATATGGGAGATAGTCGATAGAAGACCGTCGTCCTAGACGTGCGTCGTCGCATCTTCATAAATTCAAGTCCCGCAGGTAATTTGGTACGTGTATTTATTTAAACGAGGCTGCCGTTGACAGCTACCCGTCATTAATCATAAAACACCAGCTGCAACATCTCCCTCTATCTCTCTCTATCTCTCTTATCGAATATTCTTCGAGTTATCCTGTGAAGGTTGTATTATGACTTTAGGGTTCTCGGTCTAACCGAAATCATAATACTCTCGGCACTATGTTATATCCTTGACAAATATTTTAGGTGGGCATCTCGGTGGTAAATCATCTAGAAAATCATCGAATGACAGTTTCGTCTATTTTTCGTCGGACTGTAAAAAAAGGTGCGAGAAGGAAGATAGTGACCGACGAGACGAACGTTTATTTCCAACGATGTAATGTAATATTTACTAAAACGGCTATTAAATTCTCCGATGGGCGATTTTTCATTGCCGTTTTGCACAAATAACTGTTTAAATCTCGTGAAATTAGATCGTTCACGTAAATGCATTTTTAAATTGTTAATTATCTACAAATATTCGACGCGTAGGTAAATTATAAATCAGTATCTGAGAATTTATTTTATGTTTTAAATTATTTTTTGTACACTAGAAAAATGTAAAGTTATTTTTACTTGTGGATGATTCTTTAGCGATGCAGCATATAAAAAAACTTTACTTCCATAAAATTGAAAAAAAAAACCTTCTTTTGAACATTTTGTACGTAGGTCTAAATTTTTAAATTCTGAAATTCAATAGTTTTACAACTCAAAAATAGCTAACCTAATGTAAAAGCACGAAAATACTTTTTTTTCTGTAAATAGTACATTAAACTTACAACAAAATTATACAGTTAAGCATTATAAATAAATCATAAAAATTGTGAATTTTAACGGTAACGGTGTTGTGAGAAACGAGTTTGTTCGTACTACTGTTATTGTTAGGAGAAATCGATGCGTACGTGTATATACGTATACAGATGAATCTATACGTACTTAAGTAATGAAATTCTCGGTGTTTGCGGATACCTCGTTACTCGATTCAACTATACGTAATAAGCTTGTTTACGATGACCAACTTTTCTATCACTTTTTTTTTAAATCTCACGCTGCGGCCAATTTCGTTAGCTTATTCGCGTCGATCCGATTCCAGGAATACAAGTTTTTATGCGAACACGGCAAACAAGTAAAGTAACTGATATATAATTATTATTTTTTTTTACATTTTACACTTGTCCATTTCGAACGTGTTACTCAACGTTATACAGGGTGGGTATATCGATTATTTATCAGGTTAATTTATCATCATAAGTTTTAATAATTCCTTCGTGAAATTAATTATCACCGATGTATGAGTTAGAAAATCCTGACAAATGAATCGTTTCTGGTGCGCGGAATCGACTGTGCGATTAATTTCGAAACGAAACGTACAAATAAAGACGAATGTTTCGTAGGTAATAAGCGTGATTGTATTTAAAATTTATAAAAATTAATTATCCCATTGTATACTTTAATAAGTTCTTTTCGTACTTGCCTATGATTCGAGCTCGAGACTAATATTGTTTTACCACGGCAATATATTTGATGCATTTAATTAAATTGCATTTGCTTATATTTTTGGGGTCACTCGATGACGCGCGACTGAGTGTTCTACGCTATGTTATAATATTGCGATGAAAATTTTTATCATCTTTTATTTTATGTAACTGGGTATAAAAAATTTTGTCTAAGTATATCCAAGTTAAGGATAGAATCACTTTTTATTTTTTATTTCAAACATTTTTTATTTTCAAGTGCCATTTTCACTTTTTCATACTTTTAATAGCATAAATATATATTTTAAATAAAATTAAAAATAAAAATTTTCTTCACGTAGTTATGTACTTGGTTAAACAAATTCTTGCCCAAAATTGATTTTTTAAAATAATTTAGAGTAAAAGAAATTAGTTAAATAGCTGAAATGTCCAGTTCGTCGACTTCCAGAGGCCTAATTGTAAATAAATTTTCTACAAAATATCTATATTGCAGACCTTAAATTCATTCTTGTAACACATGGAAATGTTTTATTTTGCTACAAAATAAGTGCAGAAGGTGCTGCGAAGGTTGATATTTGCGTATGTAATTTTGTACGCAGCCATTTATCGCGTTCCATGCCATACAGTTATTTTGTCAACAAAGTTTGAAGTATAAACTTTAAAAGTGATCTTTATAAATGAAAAATATTCATTAGTAAAATTGTTCTGATTCTAACAGATTACTTGGATGAAACTTTCAAAAGCTCTTATGATAATTATAAATGTTTAATCTTAAAATAACAAGAAATTAAGAAATATCAAAATTTAAGTTACAGGAACCAAATTACAGAGATCTACACACCTTTCAACATAAGAATTAGGGTGGAAATATTGAATAAAAAATCTGAAAAAATGCACATGGGAAGTTTAAAACAAATGCAAGGACATGACGTTTTGATTTTTTACGAAAAAATAAATTTATTAATAATGATTGGATAAACAATTTTCGGTCGGTAATTATTGGTCTAAAGAGGCATGAATTTTCAACACAAAAATCTGAATTATTTTACAGATTTTAAAATCTGAAAAATTTTGAGTGTACTGTGTAAAACTTGCCTAAAGGACACGGCGTTCAGGATTTTTAAACAATATATTCTTTTGTTTATAATAAAATATAAAAGGTGGCCACTTTTTAAGTTCGACATCCCCTTAGGAAATACTCATATAAATCAACGAGATTTTTGTGCTACCATGGAGCATCACAGTATATATCTGTAATTTCCTTTGAGTTATATCGTGCTACTTTTGCAATTTGGATATATATATATATATATAAATGCACATGGGAAGTTTAAAACAAATGCAAGGACATGACGTTTTGATTTTTTACGAAAAAATAAATTTATTAATAATGATTGGATAAACAATTTTCGGTCGGTAATTATTGGTCTAAAGAGGCATGAATTTTCAACACAAAAATCTGAATTATTTTACAGATTTTAAAATCTGAAAAATTTTGAGTGTACTGTGTAAAACTTGCCTAAAGACACGGCGTTCAGGATTTTTAAACAATATATTCTTTTGTTTATAATAAAATATAAAAGGTGGCCACTTTTTAAGTTCGACATCCCCTTAGGAAATACTCATATAAATCAACGAGATTTTTGTGCTACCATGGAGCATCACAGTATATATCTGTAATTTCCTTTGAGTTATATCGTGCTACTTTTGCAATTTGGATATATATATATATATATATATATATTACCCTCTTAATATAAAAAAACAATGTTATATTATTTCCAATCGAGGCCTGCGATGGCTCGGTCGGTAAGGCGTCGGGCTCGTAATCTGGAGGTCCCGGGTTCGATTCCCGGCCCGACCGATTGATACAAGCACCACATGGCGAATGTATTTTCAACAAGTGCTTTCTTCACCAAGACATCGTATGCTGCCTCCGTCGCTGATTACCACCGGTTTGGGAGCATAAAAAGAGCGACGTTAAAATAATAATAAAAAAAAAAAAAATATATTATTTCCAAGTGTATAGCTCACGTTTGCTACTCTAGCTGGTTATAAAGTCAATTAAAACTTCTGTTTCAACGATTACATACAAAGAGAATTTTTATATACAAACGACTTTATCCATATATTTTCTTGAAATTCAATATAAATCTTTTGTAAAATTTTTCTCCCGCAAAGATTTGCACGTGTGTGAATACTGACACACACACACACTTGCATAAACGAAAAGGAGCGAAGGTTAATTCATTTTTATTTCCGTTAGAAATGATGGATCGAGATGAGGAAAAAGTTACGTCACCGTGATAACGGAGAAAAACGTTTTGATTGGCAGTTTTGCTTGATTAATTAAATGGCTTTTTATCCCGGTATCGTATATAGAAAAAAAGAAGAAAGTTGGACCTCGTAAACATCGTGATTCAACGGATTTTTATAAAGTGTACGTATACACTGTATATATATATATATATATATACATATTACACGTATACGCATAAAATGTTTCTTCTTTTACCTTTTTTAAGGAAATCTAATCCTTCACGAATACGCGTATGCAACTTTTAATAAAATATAATACTTCGCCCTGGAAGAAAGTTTACGGTACAATATAGTACTTGGATGTAGAAAAAAAAGTTGTAAATTCTAAATAAGTTTAGTTATGTTTGTTCGACCGGCCATGAGACACGTGTAATTGAAGATCAAGTGAATATGGCTTGGTCGATATCCAAAATCTTTTATAAAAAAAAACAAGAATGAGACAACTAAAAACTCTAATAAGAGATGATATTGAAGTTAGCAGTTGGATAGATTTTACTGCGATTTTTATAATAAAAAATAAATAATTAACTGTATTTAATTCAATTTTTTAATTTAAATTAAAATTTTTTTTATTTTTTTTTAAATTTTTAAAATTTTTAAAATTTTTTAAATTAATTAAAACACATTTCAACTCTTTGTTAAAATGTAATTGTTATACGTAAATTTGGCTACTGCGATATGGCTGCTAATTTCAGTATCGTATCGTTAATAAGAACATTTTTTAAATTAATTTGGAAATGCAGCATATTTGGTATAAATTAATCAAAATAAAAAAAATTGTAATAATCACTAGATTTACTGCGACTCAGTATAAAACATTTTATCAAATTCAAGATGACGGGAAAAGTTTATTAATTATTAAGAGGCATACTTATACTCAGTAAAAAGCTTTTTTACGTGCTGAACTTAAATATATAGTATTGAATAAATATATAGTACTGAATATAAAGTATTATAAATCATGATATGATTTCTCTTTGTGTTAAAACAATTAATTTAACGATGATGTGCAATCTTGGTTAAAAAAAATCGGTGGTTTACCTGCAACGTGAATCGCGGGTTAACTAGGTTATGTTTACTGGGAATTGCACTTACGCGCGACATAGCCAAATATGTATATGTATACAAATATAAAAATAAACTTAGGTTGTTAGGATCTGACTGTTTGTTGGTAATCGTTGCATCTTTTGTTTATTTATTAGTCAAGACTCAGTCGGATGCGTAGTTATACACTTGCAATACATACGTACATATATGATCGATCGTGGTGAGCATCATACGTACGAGCTTTACTCGCTTTTACTATTTACTAATAATAATGTACATGATACTAATTAAATACTTTTTCTTAGCTATTTATTATTTGTTTATATATTGTTTTTCTATTATTTTAACGTTCCGGATATATTAAATAAAAAACTATAAGGTTCTCTTTCGACTGAGTAAAAATATCTTATACTCTGTCACAGTCGATTGGAGACAAAATAATTATTAAAAGATTACGCAACTTCTTAGTACTCAGTACAAAATCTTATACCTAACCAGTCAAAACTGTATCCGATATATTGAATTTAATATAAAATCTATTAAACATTACTAAGTTTCTAGTAACCATTAATATTCGTTTTCTTCGTGTAAGATGTTCCCGAATATACTCTCGTTTCGTATTTACTTATTTTATAATGAAGATACGGAATTATTCGAAATGTTAGTTAATTAGTTAAACGAAATAACGCTTTGTTAACATTTACAATATGTAATGAAAATCTATCTCCGTGTACCGAATCATACTCGATTACGAATTACAGCTATATACATAAACAATAAATTTAATAATTCCAGTATTATAATACTTGAATTCTTTGATCGGCTTCCTTACTTTATAACGTTTGTCAAAATGTTTTTATATCGATAATTTTACATCGTTATTATTTGCATTAACAAAATTATCAATAATTGTATCATGTATTATGCGGTAAATTGTAATTCATGATTTCGTGCTCCATTAGATAAATATTAAATAGATTGTTTGAATGGAATGGAAATATCTTTGTCTTATCAATGAAATTTATTCTCCTATTATATGACCATTTATTAATGTAAAATCTTATTTTTCTTCCATTTTTGAGCTTGTAAACATAGATTAAAGTTGAATCTAGTTATGTGCTATTAAATTTATATTAAAAATAATCTAATGTAACATACAATAAAATGGCATATATCGTCAGAAATACTGGGAATGTAATATAAATTAGTTGTGAATCAGAAAATGTTAAAAAGTCATTCGAATCTATAGGAATTTTGAAGTTCATTGCTCGCGTGGAAAGCTGGAAACATTATTCGAATGTTTTGAGGTTGTGGTAATTCTATATTAAACGGTAATAAAACGATAATTCTACCAATTTTTAATTCCTGAATCTTAGATTCAAATATCTCCAATTAATTTAATAATTTAAAAAATATTATTTACCTTATTTTAACCTTTTAATGCTTTCAAATAGTTGGTAAATATATAAGTATAGTTTACATTAAAAAAAAAACATTAAACGTTTCAAGTAATTGCACGATATAAATCAAATAAATTATTTTCCTAAATTTCAACTCATGACTCATTATCAATTTGACAATATAATTCGCTTGATAAACAGGCGAACATATATACGACGAAGAGAAGAGAGTTCATTTTCGCTACCGAGTATGGATATATTTGCGTGTGCTGATACAAACGCGATAGTCAATTTATAGAAATCATAATCGAATTATAGAGTTAATTTAGAAATTCAATAGAGAATACCGCGATAATATACCTGGCATTTAGAACAAGAATTGTCTCAGTATAATAACTGTTAATAAAACAGTAATTGATAATAATTACAATGATTTTATAGTAGTCATATCGATATCTATACGAGGTTGTTCGAATTGTAGATATAAAATGAAAAGTTTGATATTGAACGTTTTCGCTACGAGATACTTTCTAAATTTGTTCGAGTGAAAAATATTACTCCCTCTAATTCGGTACTGTGTATAAATTTATAATAATCATTTTAATCAAGTTAAATGTCACAATTAAACAATGACTTCAAATATAATTTCGATTTTTCTTGTCCTTTTTTACAAATAACTTCGGTTGATTAAAATACGACTGATTTCGAGTCATAAAGTGAATTTTCACTAAGAAAATATACACTTACGGAAAAATTGAATAAAAATATTGATGGTAACAAAATGAGAAGCAGATTAACATTATACCGAGGCGAAGAAAAATTTGATTAATCAAGTGACTTCAGACTCGAATAATCATGAAAATTACTTATTAAAATGATCTGTTTTTATATATAAGACTCGTTAATTGCCAAACATTAATAAATCTGTAGTAAATTTTGCATTGCTTAATTTATCTGTCTTTCAATTAGTTGACATATAGCAATCTTTATTTCCCTATAATTATAATTTTTAAAGGAAAATATACTTTGAGCCATTTGTTTGTCTGATTATTGACCATATATATTTGACACTACAATTTACATTCGCAATCCTGAACACGTGGATAATTTTTAGAATAAATTATCTCTCAACGTGTAATGATTCTCAGTTTTAGCGGTATATTTTCAACAAACCTATCAACAATATCATAGTGTGGTTATGTTTATGAGAAATTAAACGTTTTCACCGAGATAATTGTATTCAATTACCCAAGCGTAAGAAAATTCGATTAGAATAAAAAAATATTTCTTTTTAGATAGCAACCTTAAACAAAAACTACGACCGCTCTTTTCTTTTCATTTGTAAAAAAAAAGGAAGAATTGAATTGTTTACACATATGAATCACGCCAATTTATTCAGGTTTTAAAATACAAGTATAAATAATGAACGCGTAGACAAACAGCGCACCACATACGTATATAGGGAGTGAGAGAGAGATAGAGAGGGATACGTTCGAAGTGGATCGTTATTACGGGTCTCGGTGAAAATAGTTTCGTTGCAGTGGAAAAGCATTATTTTGACATACGACTGCCGGGAAGCCTAGTTTAATAAGCGTAAGTAAAGTCTGGCCGAAGTCTCGTTAAAGTCTGGTTACGAGGTACTAGGTTTCAACTTTCGTTAAAACTCCTCTCTCTATATATATATTTATATATATATATATATATGTATACACGAACCGGCCGATGATGCACTGTTTTCATATATATATATACGAGAACACGCATTCGTAACGATTAAACGCGATTAATTACCGTTGCGCAACCAGCGATTTATTATTGTACTTTTACATTTTCACTCTATTGTTTATAACGATCGAATATCGCGTGTACAATATTCAAGAATAATAATATAAAAATCTAACAAGCCGCGGTGAGGATTCCGTAAAGCGCGAAACGCGGAATAAAAGAGAGTAAATGGTATTTCTCGAGTGTGTAGACCGCACTATCGTTAACAAGCCATTCCGAAATCCCGTGCGAGGGATATAGCGTGTATATATATATATATATATACATCACTGCGAAAAGCAACGAAAGCATAAAAATAAACAAGGTATAACAAAGATACGCACTCGCGGAAAAAAAAGGAAAGGTGTATACAAAAGCCAAGACCCCTTGACAAACTGTATACACACGACTCCCCCCCCCCCTCCATTTACCGAGTTGAGTCGGTAAAAGTGAAAAAGTCTCGCCGAGTAAGCGGTCTGCGATTTCGAGAGAATGAAACCAGTGGTAACTGTATATATCGAAGCGGTGTAGGAGGAAAAAGGAATACTTCGACATCGTTAATGACCGCACGTCGGAGGTGTCCCCCTTTCCGTTGTTTTTTTTTTCTTTTCTTTTTTTTATTTATTTTCCCCTGCCTTTCCTAACGGGTGGTATATAGAGGGAGGCTCATTATCCTTTTCGGCGCATTGTGCACCTCGCATTAATGAGTATCCGGCTCCTCGCTACAATGGCCTGCCAGCTGAAACGACGCAATTAATTAGTGGAAATTAGCCCCGAGCTCTACTACGGAGAAAGGGAGAGCTTGCGAAGGTGAGCATCTCGAGCTTTCTCTCTCCGTCGAGTTATTCCGTTAAGATTTCACGAGATGGGAATGAGGTGGGCAAGTTCTATATTACCATACGGAAAGGGAATTCTTTGCGATACAACTATCTTTTGGGTGTGGAACACATTCTTTTTTCTTTTTGGTAAGACTCTTAACCGAGCTGACAGATCGATCAGAAAGTTGGTTCAATACGAAGATATGCGGAGTAGTTACACATAAACGCGGAGATGAAGAAAGATTTTGTTGAATCAAATGAAATACTTTTTTTGAATCAAATAAACGTTTTTTTTAATTCTGAGAAATTATTTATTAGAATTTACTGCTCTATTAAAGTAAGTTGGAAACATTAATTAAATAAAGTTAGCGAAACAAATACCTTTAACTCTAAGTTAACCGAGATTTCAAATACATAAATGATAAAAATGCGTTACATAAGGAAAAAAAAACCGTACATTTGAACTACATAATGCAGAATACTCAACTTAATTAAATGGAAATTGAATTCAATGGGACATTCAATCTAATTAATGAAATGTTCCGTTAAATAGAAGAAACATATATAGACAAAAATTGAAATGTATCATCGAAGAAAATAATATGTAAAACAAAAAAATTATTTGCAATAAGAAAAAAGATTTTCTTGATTTAAATATATATTCTAGAATTCAATAAAATAAACGATTCATTGAAATAAAGTAATTGATTACTAAGATTTACAGAACAATAAGTAGGAATAAGAATAATTATTTAATTATTTAATTTGTTTAATACAAAGTAATGTATATAATATAATATATACAAAATAACTATTATAAAAAATTTTTGCTTATTAATTAACTTTGCTAATATGAACCTATAAGGTATAATAAAATAGTGGATAACATTTATTAGCGTTTTCAGTTCCAATTTATAAAACAACGTTTTGAAACTTGCAATAAAAATTAAAAAGTTGCTTTTTGTACAATATTAAAGTATCGTGTATTTCTTCTTGAAGTTGTCACATTCTGATAATCTAGAAACATTTATGTGGACCTGACAATTAACCCATTATAAACTGCACGTCAGTGCCTGCTTATAGGCACCTTGCAAGATCCTTACTTAATTTTGCAGGCACCTTATCAGGCCCACGTATTTGATATAATTTAATTTTTATTCGGGAGGATTTGGTCACAGATTTTCCCTCCTTTGCTGCCATAACACCAGGGAAATTCGAGACGGTTGTGTATAGGAGGGTTTTAAAATTAAAAGAAATTAAGGTGTAAAGGGGTACCTAAAAATATTTCACATGTTAGAGAAAACTATCAAACCTTATTAATTTCTGATATAACTAATGTAAATTTCACTAATACATTATACTAATTTGATTGATTGTGATAGTTTGCACTAGAAATTAAGAATGTTAAGATTATAGTTCAAAACCATTTATTGGACATTAGTTACAAAAAAATTGCCCGCTTTTGGTCAAACGGCTACACGCAAAATCAGGTTGTAGTAAAAATGACGATGTTATTGATTAAACTAACTTTTATTTCAATTTTTTTGGCCAATTTATATGTCACATAACTATTTTCATTAATTATCAGACTCCTTACTCCGATTTTTCTCAATAATGGACTTACCGCAGGATATCTCAGAAACTACTTCATCGAATAGGCTGAAATTGTAACAGTACCTTTTAAATATGATTTAAATCTACTTGATCGCACCAGAATGCCAGTGATAGTCTAAATGCTCATTTAAAAAATTATTTATAGCTATTTTTTATATAATTTTTCAATTGTTTTTAATTAATTTGGTAATAATAATTTTTTTATTACAATATTAAGACAGTGTGTTCCGCTCAAGTAGATTAAAATCATATTTAAAAGTGACTGTTAAAATTTCAGCCTATTTTGATAAAGTGGTTCCTGAGATATCCTGTAGTTAGCCTGTTATGGAGAAAATCAGAGTACGGAGTATCATAAGTAATTAAAATAGTTATTTGACGTATAAATTATAGTCAAAAAATTAAAAATAAAAGTTACTAATAATATAATTTGTTTAAAAACTGAAGAAATGTTTTCAATGGTTATCAAAAAAAAAGATTAATTGTTAATACTGAATAGCTTTTATTCAATTTTAACACTGACTGATCCCCTTAATCGACAGATGGAACAAATCATAAAACTTCTTACTGCTAGTATTGGAAAATTTACTATACCAATTATAATTAAATTTAATTTTAGTTTTAATAAAAAAAACTATTAATATATTTGTAGTATACTGTATCCTACATTACATACCGTCTAATCCTTATAATAATTGTCAAGTATGTAACTGCAATATTTACTGTTTATTTTTTCGTCTTTAGTATGAGTGTGCCACGAGTTGCGTGTTAAATAAATTCCTCCATAAATGAACCAAGAGGTACAGAAGCAATTTACATATTTTATATTTTATCTATACTTTTGATACTACGCTGCAACGTTGCAAAACCGTTAATTCCACATTATTTACGAAAATACAACGCTGCACCGGAAACTTGTGCAATCCTTGCACGAATATTGTTTACGCGACCGTCCAATTTTTTTTTCTTTTCACAGATGACTCTTAACATATTCGAACAAATATTTTTACAAATATAAAAAAATAAGTTACACGGTAGAACGAGCGTTATGTTTTGAAAATATTGTACATTAAATATAAAGAAAAATTATGAATTGTGAATTAAATTGTGAATTAAATAAAACTTATTCAACGTCTCATCAAAAAATATAAATGATAAAACTTGGAAAACGAATACGGCATGTATATATAGATCGTATAACCGTACAACAAATACGCGTTAACAATTTCTCATGATATATATATAACGTATATAAAAAGTATATAGAAACACGCAGAATATATAGAAATTTCGACGAACGGAAAAAAGGCACATGGATCTACATTTACCCAATTAATTTTTCGGTCGGAAGAGAAGAAAAAAAGATGTGGATGTCGAACATTTGAATGGACTACTCGTTGTGGGGTGGAAAAAAGAACATAACGCGCACCTAGCAAACTGAACATAACGTTCAGGAAAAAGAGTGAAGAATAAACATTACGTTATCAAATTCGATTACCGGTGAAACCAAATTCAATGCCAGGGAAAACCCGTGTAAATCCGCGCGCACAAAGTCATATGCGCGTGCACACGTCCACGTAAATGTAAGATCAAACGTGTACGAGTATATAGATTCTATATTCACGTACATATATACCAATACAGCTTCGAAATGGTACAATGGAGGCCCGGGTTAATGAAAAACAAATTGCCGTCAATGGCCTGTGACATAATAGAGGAGGTACGAAATATCCCCTTTCTCCCTCTCGCCACCCTCTGGCACTTTTCGAATAATTAATCGATCGGACGACTTTAATAATTATCCGGTTGGGAATTAAATCGATGAGCAATATATATATATATATATATATATGTACAGCTCGCGGTTACGAATTTTCGAAAGCAAGACAATGGCAAGCCGATTATATTGGATCGATGAAACGAACGAGCTTTGCCGTTCTGCTACTTGGTTCATTATTCGATTCCTGGATTAGGTTTCCCTTTATGCTTTTTAATTCTTCATTTTTCGCTATTTTGTTAATTGAAGGGCTGCGTGATTTTTTGTGTCCCTCGGTGTCATCTGCAAACGCGCGGGAAAAAGAGAGTGATCGATTTTTTTCTTTTATCAAATATCCTATACGTGTGCAAGCCTTCTTAGGACGAAATATTTGATATTGCAATGAATTAATACAAGTAAATTTGAATTGTTTTTATTTGTATGCTAAATGAATATTAATACAATTTACACATCAATAATTAATCATTATTTCCATACTTTCTGTTTACAACACGAGAAAGAAGCAGTTTTATTTATCCACGTGAATATTTTCAGAATTTTAAATTAATAAGCTTGTTGTGTATATTTTTTTATGATTTAAAGTAACCAATGAAAATTTATTTAATTATTTCACTTTAATATTTTTATTACGTTTTTATGTTCAAAACTTATCTGGAATAATTATTACAATTTTTATTTATCATATAATAATAATTACTATAATTAAATATATATTCCCGGAGGATTACACGGAATTCTCGGCCAGAACTCGAATCCGGGAAAATTTCCGTTTTCGTGACGGGTGATATGTCCAACTAAGCTAATGATCTTTATGCACATTAATTTACCGGATCGTCGTATTATCGTCACATGATGCGCTTTTTAATGCGATCGCGCTTATACATCACCCGTGACAGAATTTGATTAAGATTTTTCAATTCAATACCCTAGCAGAAAATAGAATTTATTAGTCAGGAAACGGTTAGTTGCAATAAAGCTATAAAAATATATCTTAAAACATTAAAAACTAGCTAAATCTATCAAAGAATTTTAAGCTTAGTTTTAACGTTGAATTTTGTTCATTTGATTTATTATCTTTTCAATGACCTAGAAATGATTTTTTAGCTACAAGTTTTTTTAAAAGTTTTTGAAGTAATTATTTAAAAATCTATAGGAAATAACAACTTACAACCTAAAAATAGCTATTTTTAACCGTAAAATTCTACCAGGACAATATTTCTTGAAATCGTGTAAATTTTTTAATAGTAATTTTACCATCATTGTAATAAAATGTGATTTAATTTTTACTTGGAAAGTTAAATGGAAATTTTAAAACATTTCTGATAACAATACGCTGTACGATGACCGCGAAGTAGATTAGATCCGTATTCGATCAGGCACTAGCCTCGTGCGTCAGTTATCCTTTCGTAACGCGACGTTCAAGATGTAAATAACATTTTAAATAATGAAACTAATCACCCTGGTAGACACTTTTAGGTATTATTTGGAAAATTTTACACAGTTTTTTTTGTAACTGTTCAAAAATAAAAAAAATAATAAAAATTACCCATACAGTCAGAGTAAAATGCTGACGTACCCTCATATGGAGGAAGCTATGTAATAGTAAAATTTTTCGACTAGCTAAAAACATGTTATAAGTGAGTTTTAACATGAAAAGAGTCGAAATCATTTTTCGAAAATGTCTGTATACGGATAAATCAATAATTTTTTAAATTAAGGGGTCTCTATTGAACTAAGCATTTAGATTGATTAATTTTCTACCATGGATATAATAATTTTCTCTAGTTTAATCAATATATCTCGTAAATAAATAATAAACGTACCTGTAGGTAACCACCTAGACAAGTCGTGGCGTTCACGAGAGTTCCAACTTTAAATTTCTTGAATCGTACACGGAGTATCGAATCTTTCGGTGCATTTCGAAAAGGTCGAAATCGGTAGGAACAGGTAAGAGGCTTCCCCCATATATCCGGCGTCACTATTGGACTCGAAACATCCTCGTACAGTTCCACGGTTTTGTTGCATTTCTCGCGTTCCGCTGTTCAAACAACGCACACACGTTATACATTTGTTGTATATATATTTTCTTTTTTTTCATATTTTAATGAGGTTTAAAAGATAAATATATGTATCAACTATTAGTTATAATATGATCATAAATGTTTCTCTTATGGAACTGTGAATCAATCATTCAAAAACATTAAAATATGTATTTTCGAAATTAATAATTCTGTGTACGTTTGTTGCATGGCATAACAATTTACAATAGATTGAAAGAAACTCAAAAGTTGGTAACAATATAAGATAAATAATTATTGTAAATGTAAAATTTATAATAACTAATTTATATGCAACGTTTCCAACAGAGTAATATACACATATTCGATCATTTGTCGCAAATATTCCTCTTTCTCAGTTTTCAATAATCTGTATAACAGTGTGCTAAATTTCAGAAAAAAATATTATTTCCTCTTCGAGAAGCATCTTTCACTCCAAAACTAATAAACTAAACTGAACGTGTACACAGAGTTCATATTTTTATTTTGTATGGGTGTTTCTTGAAATAAATGCCACTCAGGAAGAGACAAAAACTGTTTTTAATTATAAATTTTCATTTTTTTTACAATAAACTTACTTTATATAAAATATATAGATTTTGGCTTCTCCTAACTAACTTTTGTACACTAGTAGATAGGCTATACCGATTCTGGACTATACTCCGCCCCCTTCTGGGAGGGGATAAGGGGCGTTTAGTCCAGAATCGGCATAGCTTCTATTGCAGGAGGATTGTGGAGGGGGTAAGAATCTACCTCCACCACTTTTAGTCCAGAATCGGTATGGAGTTTTAATGTGTGCGTGTGTGTGTGTGTCTTTAATTGCATTATTTATGCGAATACCCTCCCATTCACAATGGTAAAAAAAATATGAGAAAATTTTATTCGACATTTGCACACTTTTCGGGAGACGACTTTTCAGAGAGCTAGCCGAACAGTCTGCTGCAAATCTACACGAATGTATCGCAGCGACACTGCAGCACATTGTAATTTGATACAACGATTCCCTCATCATTAAAATTTAATGTCTCCTAAGTCTGCTGCGTATATTATTTTTTTCAATTGGAAATTGCGTGCACGTGTAATTCAGTCTTTGTATCTCTTTTGTGATGCGTTCAATTTTATTTGGAGATAAAAGAGAAACAAAGACATACATGTGCTTATTGTAAGTTTTCGGACAGCTGATTCTCTGGGAGCTAGCCATGCGTCAACTCACAGTACTTAGTACCGTAGCGACTACGCAGCACATCGTCGATTATAGACGATGATTCCCCCTTCATAGAACATATTAGCCATCTAATTACCGCACATGAATTACACGTGATAATTACACAAACAACCCGCGCAACCTCCCCTACTTTAAGTAAATAATTTGCACTTTATTCAAATCGTTTGCACCTTGATTGCAATCGTTTGAAAATTCATTGCAATTGTTTGCACCTTAATTGCAATTGCAATCGTTTGCACCTTGATTGCAATCATTTGCACCTTGATTGCAATCATTGGCACCTTGATTGCCAACGTTTGCAAAATGATTGCAATCGTTTGCACCTTAATTGCAATTGCAATCGTTTGCACATTGATTGCAATCGTTTGCACCTTGATAGCAATCGTTTGCACATCCCACTCCTTTACCCTGACTATAGATTATTATTTTTCTAATATAGATCGCGCGCACACATAATTCAGTTTTTCTCTCTCTTTCCCAATTTGTTTGAATATGATTTATAGAAAGAGAGAGAAAGGCGTATATATGTACTTAGTAAATTTTTCGGAAAGCTAATTCTCCAGGAGCTAGCCATACGTCAGCTCAAAGTACTTAAAGCATCGCAATGTCCAATTGAAAAAAATAATATACCCAGCAGACTTAGGAGACATTAAATTTTAATGATGAGGGAATCGTTGTATCAAATTACGATGTGCTGCAATGTCGCTGCGATACATTCGTATAGATTTGCAGCAGACTATTCGGCTAGGTCTCTGAAAAGTCGTCTCCCGAAAAGTGTGCAAATGTCGAATAAAATTTTCTCATATTTTTTTTACCATTGTGAATGGGAGGGTATTCGCATAAATAATGCAATTAAAGACGCACACACACACGCACACATTAAAACTCTATGCCGATTCTGGTCTAAAAGTGGTGGGGGTAGATTCTTACCTCCTCCACAATCCTCCTGCAATAGAAGCTATGCCGATTCTGGACTAAACTCCGCCCCTTTGGGGAGGGGATAAGGAGCGGAGTTTAGTCCAGAATCGGCATAGCTTATCTACTTACACTTTTTTTTAGCATTTTCTAACTTCAACTTTTTATGTAAGTTTTGTAAGAAACCTTCAATTGTTTTATAGACCATGTTTGTCCAATAGCATAATGCGTACACTTTGTACCTCTAGCACAGACATAGCATCTCGAATTTGTTAAACAAAATAAACACACAAACCTAAATTTCTCAAATTTATAAAAGTTGCAGATATGTATGAAGGTATTCGTATGCAGGTGTAAGTAATGTACCATGATAAATAATGGTAATTTTTCATTAAATTAACTACGTGCAATCAATATTTTATTATTATTAAATCAGTATTACAATATTATAAAATATTTTGTAAGATTTCCTACAATTACACGTATCCCCATCGAAATTTTTTATATTCTTGGTTTTGTGCTCTCTTTTTTCCTGGCACTTCCTACCGTTTATCCCCTGGGGGACTTTAACGGTGTTCACCTACCACCTATGTGTGGGTGCTTCATCCCTCTCTTAAAAACCCCACCATCTCGCATTCGCCCGGGGTTATGCCCGTGGATGAGGGAAACCTGTGAAGCAGGGAAAACCTCATCCGAGATGGCCGGTGTATTCGAAACATTCTTTTTGGGTGTCAAAGTCACATTGCGTAGGCCTTGACACCGAAACCGAATGTTTCACACCTCCCGCTCACGTTGTGAAGTGTGAAAAAACACCTAACCCGCCACGAAAGCCAAACCCATCCAAGTGCGAACCGCACTCAGTGCTGCTTAACTTCCGTGACCGGCCGAGGTGCGTCTCTGCCACTCCCGCCACCGTGTCGGTTAAGTTATTCCGTATATTTTAACCATTAATTGTTGATGAATTAATTATAAACGCATGTCGACGTAGTGGACGTGTAATAAAAATACGCAACTTAAATTTGAATATTTCTTAATATCTTGTTATTTTAAGATTAAACATTTATAATTATCATAAGAGCTTTTGAAAGTATTTCATTCAAGTAATCTGTTAGGATCAAAACAATTTTAGTAATTAATATTTTGCATTTATAAAGATCACTTTAAAAGTTGATACTGCCAACGTTTGCAAAATGATTGCAATCGTTTGCACCTTAATTGCAATTGCAATCGTTTGCACATTGATTGCAATCGTTTGCACCTTGATAGCAATCGTTTGCACATCCCACTCCTTTACCCTGACTATAGATTTTATTTTTCTAATATAGATCGCGCGCACACATAATTCAGTTTTTCTCTCTCTTCCCAATTTGTTTGAATATGATTTATAGAAAGAGAGAGAAGGCGTATATATGTACTTAGTAAATTTTTCGGAAAGCTAATTCTCCAGGAGCTAGCCATACGTCAGCTCAAAGTACTTAAAGCATCGCAATGTCCAATTGAAAAAAATAATATACCCAGCAGACTTAGGAGACATTAAATTTTAATGATGAGGGAATCGTTGTATCAAATTACGATGTGCTGCAATGTCGCTGCGATACATTCGTATAGATTTGCAGCAGACTATTCGGCTAGGTCTCTGAAAAGTCGTCTCCCGAAAAGTGTGCAAATGTCGAATAAAATTTTCTCATATTTTTTTTACCATTGTGAATGGGAGGGTATTCGCATAAATAATGCAATTAAAGACGCACACACACACGCACACATTAAAACTCTATGCCGATTCTGGACTAAAAGTGGTGGGGGTAGATTCTTACTCCCTCCACAATCCTCCTGCAATAGAAGCTATGCCGATTCTGGACTAAACTCCGCCCCTTTGGGGAGGGGATAAGGAGCGGAGTTTAGTCCAGAATCGGCATAGCTTATCTACTTACACTTTTTTTTAAGCATTTTCTAACTTCAACTTTTTATGTAAGTTTTGTAAGAAACCTTCAATTGTTTTATAGACCATGTTTGTCCAATAGCATAATGCGTACACTTTGTACCTCTAGCACAGACATAGCATCTCGAATTTGTTAAACAAAATAAACACACAAACCTAAATTTCTCAAATTTATAAAAGTTGCAGATATGTATGAAGGTATTCGTATGCAGGTGTAAGTAATGTACCATGATAAATAATGGTAATTTTTCATTAAATTAACTACGTGCAATCAATATTTTATTATTATTAAATCAGTATTACAATATTATAAAATATTTTGTAAGTTATTCCGTATATTTTAACCATTAATTGTTGATGAATTTAATTATAAACGCATGTCGACGTAGTGGACGTGTAATAAAAATACGCAACTTAAATTTGAATATTTCTTAATATCTTGTTATTTTAAGATTAAACATTTATAATTATCATAAGAGCTTTTGAAAGTATTTCATTCAAGTAATCTGTTAGGATCAAAACAATTTTAGTAATTAATATTTTGCATTTATAAAGATCACTTTAAAAGTTTGTGACGTGCCAACCTTACTTTGGGTTTTACCGTTACTATAGATTTTGCTGCTTGTTATTAGATTAGATGTAAGTTAGGTGCGAAACCATCTTTGCATCTAAATCTTGTTGCAGACTTATTAATCCGGGTTTTATGTGTAAATTGAGACACATTATATTAGCACACATTGGCTATTATAACTGGAGTGTGTATTTGAGTATATTAATTATATATATTTTGTATGTATTATACACATTTCTATCACCGCGCATTGGGCCATAGAAATGGTAGTGTGTGATTTAATAATACTTAATGAATAACTATAAATTTATATATATATATTTACAATATTTATTTATTTAATTTCATTACAAATCCTTATAATAAAAGGACTTGTACTAATAAAACTATGAAATCTAATGTAAATGCCACGAAGGCTTATCAATCAATGAATATTGTATATAAATTTCCGTCCTTTATATACTATCTTTACCTCATTAGTACAAATCCTTTTTAAACATTTTTCGTCATATTTTACATTAATTTCGTATTTT
This sequence comes from Theocolax elegans, assembly GCA_026168455.1. Classification (NCBI taxonomy): domain Eukaryota; kingdom Metazoa; phylum Arthropoda; class Insecta; order Hymenoptera; family Cerocephalidae; genus Theocolax; species Theocolax elegans. The sequence goes on along the minus strand of CM047431.1, from coordinate 60,933,737 downwards.
GATTTTTTATTTTAAATCATATTTTCTTTCTTGTTTCTATATACATGTAATATTATCTAAAATTCTAATTATTTACAAGAAATAATTGCATATTTATTTTCATATCCTATGCATTTTTGTAATTACTTTTATTTTATAATTTTTTTTATTAATTCTATAACCTCAATTATTTCTACATTTAAAAATAATCTTAAATTCATTTTTTAAACTTACAATCGTTTTTTATTCTACTTATAAATTTCACTTTGTCTTTTACACAATTACAAAATTAAATATATTATAATTTTTATTATTTTTAAATGTACAAATATCTTCGCATACTGATTTTGCATAAACATATAATTTTTGTAATTAATTTCTGTTTTGCCGTAAAATTAAAAATTAAATTCTTTTTTATACATTTTAAATTGAATATTTGTATTTATTTTATTGTATAATAATATTCTATTTACAATTAATTATTCATTTAATTATAAAATATTTATTTTTAATATAACTGCAATTGCATTTTTATTATTTCTAAATTTGCGCTTTAAATCGTGACACGCTATAATTCTAAGAATTTACATGTTAGTCAATTTCAGCTGACAATATTCTTGTGGATATTTACATTTATATATAGTTCATTGATCTTTCTAAGAAATCTATTTTGATGACCTATATCCTCTTATATAAATTTACGTATTTATGAAATAATATAATTATATGTAGTTGTATACGTCACATTACCCCCCCTTAAATAATATTTAAATTTAACTAAATTTTAATATTATTTAATATATTATAAGCATTATTATTTTATTTTATATTTTTATTACTTCACACAATTTATAAATATTATGTTGATCATTTGACAGTTATCATACAATAGACAGCTGTCTCAATCATACATAATTTCTTATAGGTAGTTTCTATTTCTACTGAATAATAACATTTTTTTTTTCTTTGTTTTCAATTTAGTTTTATTTATTTTTGTATATTTTTTTTTATAAATTCTATTTCTTTTTTCTTTTTGTTTATTTCTCTTTCTGCCTCATTTATTAATTTGTTAAATTTCTCTTGGAGTGGCGTCCATTCTCCTTTCCTCTTTTTTGCTAAAAAAATATTTTTTCTTTTATTAGATAATTTGATAGACATCATTTATTAGACCTCTATCTCAATCTATATGTATATATATATATATACCTAAGGGTTCCGGCACATATTCCTCCACCGCTGGTTTGGTGGAACGAGTTGTTCTCACCGGAAGACGAGCTGTGATAGTTTTTAATTTAGGGTCCGTCCTGTCCTTAGGTTTCGTCTGTGTCCATTTGTTATTCTTTTGTACCTTTAAAGTTTGGGTGTATACCCCTGGACGGTAAAATGACCCCTCATCTTCTCGGTGAAAACCTTCCTCGCTGGCCGTCTTTTTTCCTACCCAGTGTAATCGGGGTGGAAAATGAATGGCCTTTTCGCCAGTTTGTACTTGGGTACAACATGTACCGAAATTTTGTATCTGTGTCGATTTATCCATGATTACTAGTTAAACTTAAGTTTTGAGTCTTATTTATACTTGTTTTGCAAAACTTTGCACCTTTCTCTTTTGAACAATATTCTTAGAAATTATTTGTTTTGATACCCAATTTCCAGAAATCTTCGTTATTTAGTTTTGATTTAACTTATAATAATGGTTATATATATATATTAATTTTTCTTGGAATATATATTTTAAAATCCTATATTTATATAAAAATGTTTCAAATTTAATTCTATTTTATTTATAAAAAATTTTTGTTTTCTTTTCTTTATCCACAAAAATATTGTTAACTTTACAAAAAAATTAATCTCTATAATATATTTTCATATTTGATACATGAAATTTTCCTCTTTCAATTTTTGTTATGGGATCTACTAATAAATATGTATCATATCCTAGTTTTTTCGCTATAATATACGGACCTTGCGCAACAGGCATAAATTTTGCAGTAATTTTATTTTCATTTTCTGATATATTTAATGCTTTAATTAATACATGATCATTTATTTTGAATTCATAATGTTTTTTATTTTTATTCTTATTCTTTGCTCTATTAATTAAAAAATTATGCATATGTTTTCTTGCATTATTTAGTTTTTCTTCATATGTTAATTCATTATTTTGTAAGTTTATATATTTATCCCATACACGAATTGGCTTCTTATTTAAAAATAATTCTATCGGTGTATAACCAGTTGTCTCATGTATTGTTTCATTTATTATTTTTTGTACATAATCTATTTCTTTTGCCCATCCAGTGTGTTTTTTCAAAATAGTACGGTAAATTCTCCCTATTTCACGATGAACCCTTTCAATAATATTACTTTGAGGATGTCTTATTGAAGAAAACATAGGTTTTATATCATTTTTTGTTAAATAATCTATCCATTTATTACTTGTAAATTGAGTACCATGATCTGATAAAATAGCCTTAGGTTTCATAAATTTTTCAATATATTGATCTATTTTTCTAATTACGGATAACGTATTTGCTTTTTTCAACGGATATAATGCAACATATTTACTAAATACATCTATCGTTGATAAAATATATTTTACCCCCCCTATAGAAGTAGGTAAAGGTCCGTAAAAATCAATCGATAATATCTCACCAGGATTTTCAACAAGAATTGGTTGAAATTTAGAGTGATACTTAATCGTAGAATATTTACTTTTTTGACATATATCACACGGTTTTATGTATTCACTAACTTTTTTCTTAATTTTGGAACATAAAAAAATTCTAAAACCATTTTATATATTTTTCTTGGTCCTACATGACCATAAAATTCATGTAATAAAATTATAAATCTTTTCATTATTTTTTCTGGAATTATAATTTTCAAATTATTTCGTGATATTTTACAAACATATTCATTTGATATAACATATTTTTTAGAATTTTTTGATTCTATTTCATTTATTATTTTATTAATATATTCATCCGATCTTTGTAATTTTTTCAAATTTTTAAAACTATCAATTAATTCTTTATCTATAGATTTTTTTATTATAGTTGCAATTATTATTTCTGTATCTTTTAAATCGTTTGATTCATTTATATTTAACCGACTTAAATAATCAGCTGCTTTATTTTTATGTCCAGGTAAATATTCTGGTATTATATTTAAATCTTGAATTGATAAATTCCATCTTCTTAAACGTGAATTTGTAAATTTACAATTTTGCAAGAATGATAAAGCTTCATGATCTGTTCTAACTATAATCTTAGACGCGCCCCTTAAATACGTATCCAATTTATGTAATGCCCAGACTATTGCTAACATTTCTTTTTCTGTTGTAAAATAATTTACTTCACTACCTTTTAATGTACGACTAATATATGTTACTATTCGTTCTTCACCTTCTTCATCTAATTGTGATAAAATTCCGGCAATCGCGTAATCACTTGCATCCGTAGTTAATATATACGGTTTTTTCGGATTTACGAAATTTAATATTATCTTATCGTCAAATAATTCTTTTATTTTATCGAAAGCTTTTTGTTGCTCTTCCTTCCAATCATATCTTATATCCTTTTTTAGTAGTTTGAGAAGTGGAATAGTTTCTTTTGAATAATTTTTTGCAAATTTTGTGTAATAATTTAGAAACCCTAAGAAACTTTGTAATTCTTTAACATTTCTTGGCTCTTTAAAATTTTTTATAGTTTTAATTTTGTCTGGATTTAATTTAATCCCTTTACTGGTTATTATATTACCTAAAAATTTAATTTCTTGTTTAACTATATTTGATTTCGCAAAATTTAATCTTAAATTACATTTTTCTAATCTATTAAAAAATATATCTAAATGTCGTAAATGATCTTCAAAATCTTTTGACATTATAAATATATCATCTACAAATGATAATATAAAATCTAAATCGTGTATAGCTATATCAAGACCTCTTAATAGTGCTGCACTACTTATTTTTATACCAAATGGTACGACATTAAATTCATAAACTTTATTATCGCAAATAAAAGCAGTATATTTTTTACTTTCTTCCGTTAGCGCGATTTGCCAAAAACTATTTGATAAATCAAAATTAGACATAAAATCCCGATTTTTACATTGAATAAATATCTCTTCTACTCCAGGTAGAGATTCATAATCATCTACGAGTTTATTATTTAATTTTCTTGCATCCAAACATATTCTTATTGATCCGTCTTTTTAGGTACAATTACACAAGGATTTATATATGGGCTTGTAGATCGTCGAATAATACCGAAATCTAACATTTTTCTACTTCCTTTTTCACTCTTTCACGATATGCTATAGGTATAGGATATGGTTTTGAATAATATGTTATTTCATTACGTAATTTTAATTGATACTTGAAATCTAGAAGTTGTCCTGGGGTTCTTTGGAATACGGTTTTATATTTATATATTAAGTTTTTAATTTATTTTTCTGTGTATTATTTAAAATTACACTAGAATTTATTTGATCATTGATTTCCTTTTCGGATATATCATAATCATAGTCTAAATTAGACGATTTATTGTTCCAATTGAATTCTAAATCTTTATTTTCTAGATCATCCTCAAATTCAATTGACATAGTTTCATACTCTTTTGAGCTTATTTGTATTTCATTAAATTTTATATTACCGATCTTTTCCCCAACTTCGTATATAATTTCATTATTAACCGTATCAATTAACATTTTTAAAATTTTTTGAGAATCATAACCTAATATACAAGGTCTTATTAATTTTGGTATTACTATAAATGTTAAATTTTCCATTAATCCACCTATATTTGTTTTAAGTAAAACTTGTTGCTTAATTCGTGTTGATTTTAAACCCGTTGCACCTTTAATAATTTTTCCTGATATTGGTAATGTAGGTTTATTCTTGAATTGATTTTTGTTTTTATTATAAAATTCTTCTGATATGCAAGTTATTTCACTCCCAGTATCTATTAAGGCATTTATTTCTATTCCTTCAATTTTTATATTTATTTCAGGGCATTTCTCAATTATTTTTTCATTTTTAACATTTTCATTATTTGGTTCAATATCATAAATTAAATCTTCACGAGGATCTTGAAATATTGTATTTATTTCAATGTTTTTAGGTTCTTGAATTTTTTCAGTTGTATTTTGTGTTTTTTTCCTTATCCGAGTTACAAAATACAACTCTTTTTAGTTTCCCGAATCGGTTTTATGGATTTGTATGCTTGAATCATTTTTTAAACTTACGTCTAGTATATCTATATTATTATAATCATTTTCATATTTTTTCTCATATATTGGTTTAATTATTTTTTTTATTGGTTTAACCGTTTCAATAGCATTTATCTCGGTTGAGTTTCTTTTATTTTCCCAAGATCTATTTTGTTTATTATATCTTTCAAAATTTTCTTTTTGTTTATATTTTTCTTTATATTTATCATTTTCATTATATCTACTTGGTTGTTCAATTTTCTTTTGAGAATTATCATTTTTCTTTTCACGAATTTTATCTGCGTCAAAATCCGCTAGTATTTTAAATAAATGACTTTTATTTTTACTTGTTGTCCCAAAATTGCATATCGTATTGATTTTTCAAAATGTTCACTAATTTTATTTACTATTTCTGTTTCAGAAAAATCCATATCTAATTCTTTTATTAAACCAAATATATAAGTAGCATATTCTACTCTTGACCATTTATTATATTCATTATATTGACCAAATTCTACCTTTCTTTTTGCCGATCTTTGTAAAGTTTGATTCCAATATCTATCTTTAAACACTTTAATAAATTGATTAAATGTTTCTATTTCTGATTCTTGTATATACCACCATTCTTTTGCTGAATCAGTTAATGATTGTGATATGCTAGCACATATTTCATTAAAATTTAAATTATAGTTATTAACATATTTTTCTAAATCGATTAAAAAACGCATTGGTCGTTCATAAGGCTGTCCCGAAACTTTGGTAAATCAATTTTAATTTTAGGCATTGATTCAGTAGAATTAAATGTTTGATTATATTCAATTACTTTTTCATTTGATTCTTTAAAAGATTTTTCAAGATTTTGTATTCTCTTATCATATTCCAATTCCATTTCTTTTATTTTATTTGAAAAATAATTTTTTAATTCTAAATATAAATCATCATTTAAAACTAATACTTTTAATTCATTATTTTCTATTCTCAATTTTTTAACTTCATTATTCACCATTTTTAAATTATCAGATAACACTTCATTTTGTTCTATTAATTTTTGATTCAATAGATTAATATTTTCATTACATTCTTTTCTATAATTATCAATTACATCTATATTTTTATTTTGATTTAATTCAATTTCTGTTTGTTTTTCATCTATTAACTTTAATTCTTCTGTAACAGCCTCCTCCCAAGCATTACGTTTTTTATCGATTTCAGTTGTTTCTTCATTATTAAAAGAATTTTGCATATTTAACAAATATATACTTGATTTTCTTTTTGCCATTTTGAAAAATCTATATAATATAAATTTAATATCTATATATTAACAAACAAATTTAAAATATTAATATTTAATAGAATTTTTATATAATATTTTTATAACTTATATATATACTATCCATATAATAATTACCATATGTATCACCTATATATAAGCTATTAGTGCGAGTGAGAAACATTTGACTCTCGGTATATTGACAGAGAGCGCGGTCGCATAGTCGTAATCACTATTTTTCTATAAATTCAATATCCTACGCTGCTAAACTCTTAGACAAACGCGCGAAAATTAATTATCTTAAATTTTCTTAGTTTAAGTTTTCATTTGAATTTTAATTTATTTATATTATTTTATTTTTAAATTTTCGAATTTTTTAGTTAAATTATTTTTTATATAACTTTCAATTAATACAACTCTGGTTGCTAATTGTACATGTTTTCCTTGAATGAATTGAATATTTTGTTCCGTTATTTCTCGAAAACTTGTTAATTCATGTTTTAGAAATCTATTTTGTTTTTCTAAAAGATCATTTTTATCTTTGATTGATTCTAAATGATTTTCCAAAATGTGTACCTTTTTAACTAATTTATCATAACTTCCAGCAATAAATTCTAATCCTTCTTTATATTTTAATAATAATGATTCTTGATCTTCAATTTTTTCCGCGTTTTCCAATACTAAATCATTTAATTGATATGTTAACGCGTACAAATTATTGTCAAAAATTGATGAATCATATCGATTGATCATTGTAACTCTTTTAGATTTGTTTAATTATTACTATTAATATTGCTATATCCTATGATTAAATGCAAATACGTAATTCTACTTCTAAATTACAGTAGAAAATTTTGTACGTGTAAAATAAAATTTATCTAAGCATGTGTACTCAATTTTTACAAAATTTTTATTTTACAATATATATTTATATGTAATTTGATTTTTATCAGTCCCTGTCCGAGCGCCATTTTGTGACGTGCCAACCTTACTTTGGGTTTTACCGTTACTATAGATTTTGCTGCTTGTTATTAGATTAGATGTAAGTTAGGTGCGAAACCATCTTTGCATCTAAATCTTGTTGCAGACTTATTAATCCGGGTTTTATGTGTAAATTGAGACACATTATATTAGCACACATTGGCTATTATAACTGGAGTGTGTATTTGAGTATATTAATTATATATATTTTGTATGTATTATACACATTTCTATCACCGCGCATTGGGCCATAGAAATGGTAGTGTGTGATTTAATAATACTTAATGAATAACTATAAATTTTATATATATATATTTACAATATTTATTTATTTAATTTCATTACAAATCCTTATAATAAAAGGACTTGTACTAATAAAACTATGAAATCTAATGTAAATGCCACGAAGGCTTATCAATCAATGAATATTGTATATAAATTTCCGTCCTTTATATACTATCTTTACCTCATTAGTACAAATCCTTTTTAAACATTTTTCGTCATATTTTACATTAATTTCGTATTTTGATTTTTTATTTTAAATCATATTTTCTTTCTTGTTTCTATATACATGTAATATTATCTAAAATTCTAATTATTTACAAGAAATAATTGCATATTTATTTTCATATCCTATGCATTTTTGTAATTACTTTTATTTTATAATTTTTTTTATTAATTCTATAACCTCAATTATTTCTACATTTAAAAATAATCTTAAATTCATTTTTTAAACTTACAATCGTTTTTTATTCTACTTATAAATTTCACTTTGTCTTTTACACAATTACAAAATTAAATATATTATAATTTTTATTATTTTTAAATGTACAAATATCTTCGCATACTGATTTTGCATAAACATATAATTTTTGTAATTAATTTCTGTTTTGCCGTAAAATTAAAAATTAAATTCTTTTTTATACATTTTAAATTGAATATTTGTATTTATTTTATTGTATAATAATATTCTATTTACAATTAATTATTCATTTAATTATAAAATATTTATTTTTAATATAACTGCAATTGCATTTTTATTATTTCTAAATTTGCGCTTTAAATCGTGACACGCTATAATTCTAAGAATTTACATGTTAGTCAATTTCAGCTGACAATATTCTTGTGGATATTTACATTTATATATAGTTCATTGATCTTTCTAAGAAATCTATTTTGATGACCTATATCCTCTTATATAAATTTACGTATTTATGAAATAATATAATTATATGTAGTTGTATACGTCACAAGTTGATACTTCAAACTCTGTTGACAAAATGACTTTATGGCATGGAACGCGATAAATGTCTGCGTACAAAATTATATACGCAAATATCAACCTTCGCAGCACCTTCTGCACTTATTTTGTAGCAAAATAAAACATTTCCATGTGTTACAAGAATGAATTTAAGGTCTGCAATATAGATATTTTGTAGAAAATTTATTTACAATTAGGCCTCTGGAAGTCGACGAACTGGACATTTCAGCTATTTAACTAATTTCTTTTACTCTAAATTATTTTCTATAATCAATTTTGGGCAAGAATTTGTTTAACCAAGTATATAACTGCGGGTAGAAAATTTGTATTCTTGTTTATTATGAAAGTATCAAAATGGGAGTTATTTTAAGAATTGACCATGATGGTTTTCTGAAAACGGAATAATATTTTTTTCTCTAATTTAACATCCTGTTATATTATTGACAAATGAAGGGTAATAAACTTTTATTTTTAAATGCACTCTGTTGTACTTTATATTATTATTAATCAATTTTATTACTATTAACAAAGTATTTTTCAGGAAGAGTATATATTGACTTGGTGTACCTCTTATGCAGTTAAATGTATAATTCGACGCCTCGTACGAAGAAAAGCGCAACTCGGATTTAAAATAACATTACAAAATCTGAGATGTGCTTTTCTTCGTGCACGGCGTCGATATTATAAATTATATAAGTATATAGTATATATTACAAATTGTGATACATATTTTACTGTTCATTAAAAAAATTGTTAATTTTCAATACAGCGTGGTGGTTAAACGTTAACAGTTATTTCATGGATCGAAAGAAAATTTTAGTGAATTCAATAAAAAAAAAGTTTGTAACAAATAAATATTAAGAAAATTTTAATTAAAATAGATATAACGTACATTTGACAACTGACAATATATTATTAATTTTTGACGAATATTGTTTATCAGAATTATTCCACAATATATATTATTGCATTGATTAATTTTTGTTTGAGTGTACCTATCATATGTATGAGTCCAGTTTAAAAGAATGGCTAGTAAGATTTATTTAAAAAGTTCTACAATTCCTACGAGGGTATCTTAAAATCTTATTCTTTTGAGATCGAAGCAACAATGGTATACATATATTTATATATATACAATGATATTATCTATCAGTGTGTCCAATTCAAAGGGAATCCGTTGAGAGTGGTTCCAACTACAGTCTGCACTGTGCATGTATATATATATACAACGATAAATACCAAAGGAATAAATTATACGGTAATCAGCTTATACACCGTAGTTTCATCATCTGTCTATATATTTTTCATTTTAAATTTGAGAAACTTTATGTATACTTGTATATATATATATATATAGGACTGGTGTTTTATATTATAAAAACTTAATACGCCATGGCAAATAAAACAATTCCATTCATTACCCAAGTAAATTCTCAAGAGCTCAGAAGAGCGTTTTAAATTATTAATAATGCCAAAATAGAGTATAAATACGGTGCTTCAGCAAAGTAGGGAAACTTATATATCTTCCGTCAAGTATTTATGGGGATTTTTATAAAATTTCGATTTGATTATCATCATCAATTAATGATCGTAAATCAGCCGTACGTTAACTCCGAGTACATTATACATTGAAAATATAAATACTCGTCGCGCATATACACGAATCTTATTTCTTAATCGTTATTACGTATATAAAACACTTTTAATTGTAAAAAAAAATTCATCGCGCGCATCAGCGTTCGTAATTAATAAATCTCCTCGTTGAAATCGGACTTGTAAATACGTCAAATATATAATTACTTCCTCGTTTTCGAGATTGCAATATATTAACGGGGTGTTCCAGGTCATTTTACATTCAAAAAGCCTTCTCGCCTCACTCGTTACATTCGAAAAGGTAAGGAAAGGAAAAAGTCTTTTCACGGGGCAATGCGAAAACGTATATATATGTATATAGCCAATCCGCGTGACGGTGATTTCCCTCGGTCGTCGAGATAGACGAAGGTTAATTAGCCCTTCAACTAAACCTCAGAATTACGCCACGACACTGCAAAGCGACAGCCAATTACTTTCTCGTTCGAACTCGAAAAAAAAAGTTTGTTAGAACAAAATAAAACGAAAGGACGAACTTTACGATCGCCTTTTACAATATGAAACTTTATTTACTATACAAACTTTTCTAAGTACTATGTTCCTCAACTTTCATTAAATTCAATAATTCAATAGGTATTTTCGAATATGAAATACCACGGTTACACTGATAATAGGTTTTTTTGTGATAATGCGTTAAGAAGAAAATCTGTTTATTGTTTCAATTTGTCTCATTTTTCGATAATCATCTTTTCGAGTTACAATCGCTCATTTTTTATACCGTTTGATTATAGAGAGAAGAATCCGATTATTTGTAAAACAATCACATTCCTAAGAAGAATTAAGCAAAAATAAAAAATTTATTTTTCTTACCATAAATACATAATAAATAAAAATTGTAATTAAGTGTAATACAAATTTTGTTTAAATCATTAAAAAATTTTGATATCCAGTATAGCTAATTTTACGATGAGTCTATAATATTTAATAGTCGATACACGAGAAGAGGTTAAGTTGAATATTTTATATTTCTCTCAAGTAGTGAATATTTTTGCGGAATCCAAAGCACCCAGGAATGTATATTTTTACATTGTGAAACAATTGATTTAGTCCTTCATTAGTATTGATAAAGGGGGTAAGCAATAAATTATTATATACCATTGGCTGGATCAATATTAAATTTATTTTATTTACATTTCATCAAACGTTCGTACAATACCTGTATCTGAATATAAATTGTAAACTACACACACACGCACACACAAATATTTAAAATAAATAACTGTGCGGCAAGAGAATAACTATATTATAAAATCTAAATTTTTCTTTTTACGTGATCTCCATATAAAATAAATTACCCGACTGTATAATTGTTGACATGATGAAAGTATACGCCTCTTCTATCCCAGAAAATATAGAAATTTTTCATATAGAAAATGTTTTCTCCGTCTAAAAAATCGTTTTAATTTCGACCAAGGTATAAGTATTGCGGAATTACGAATTCGAGGAGATTTTGCTATCGAGTGGCGGTGTAGGTATTCGTTGATTAAAAATTTAGTTAGGTTAATCGTTCGATTTATGGGATGATTTATCACCTGATGAATCATATGATCAGCCACGTGCTGTGATTTAGCCTCCTGGATGATTTATCGTGTCCGATACCATCGAGGAAATTGTTTCGTAATTGATTGCCTCGTATGTGTGTCTATGTACACTAAATATATATTATACAATTAATCAAATAATTTATATACGTATGAATGCGTGTATATACGTATTTAAACAAATTTGCGGTCTGTTACTTTAAAAAATCAAGTAGGAAATACTTCCCGAATTCGGGAGGTACGATATATATATATATATATATAATTTAACCTCGCAATGAATGTTGAAGTTAAATATACTTTTTAGCTTTATATATAATTAGGGAGAATGAGCTTTTTTTTCCTTTAAAAAATACACACATAATTTTTTCAAGTTTTCTAATTTTTAATTTTCGGGTTTCCGGCTGGGGGCTCGTTTATCGACATACCGAAAGCGTCGTTGGTATTATTAAATTGCAATTGCAAATAGCTTCCAAATTTAATATTATAATTTAATATTATAAATTTGTAATGCCCGACCCACCGTATTTTTTAATAACAAAATTATCGGCTAGACCCTTGTTTATTCACTTTTCCTTGCAAATTTCTTTTTTTTTCCAGACTTTTATAATTCAAAATTCATTATTTTTAAGTTTATAAAGATAGACATCCCAGTAATTTGAAGCTCGACGTGTCCCGTAAATTAATAACGAGCGAGTGCAGCTAAACAAAATTTCCATAATAACTCAAGAGGATCCTCGGTAAGAAATGTAAACGAAATTTAAATATTAAATCATCGACGTAACAATTACAACAAAATTTTCCCAGACCCTCCTCGAGAGTATAGTAGCCCCACTCCCACTCCTCGGTAAAAGTTCATAACACCGAAAATCCCGCGGAGCGCCAAGCTGCATAGCTAGGTAAAAAAGCTCGTAATACGGGGAGTCGCTTATAATTAACAGAAGCCGAAAGAAACGCCGGGAAAGAGATTTTAATACCCCAAGGCAGGTTAATTACAATATTCAGGAAAGAAGCGTCATTACATATATAGTAACCATCCGGTGCATTGGAAAAAATATATATATATATATATATATATATATATATATATATGTATATATAATATAAAGGGTAAGCGCTGCGCACCATGGTAGCCTCATACCTGCCATGGGCGCTGGCGCGCCCCTGATCCGACCGGTTTGTTTGCACACAATCTTATCTCCCGCCTGTACACATTCCGTTAAATATTTTGTAGATGTTACGTCTTACTGAAACATTTAATTGCTGTGGCATTGTAAAGAAGGGACAAACTTACAATTATTTTTGTGTGCACTCGTTATTTATTAAATTTAGAGTAAAGATATAATAATGACTTTTATAGGAAAATCTGAGTAGCATCGTGCAAAATAAACTAAGTGACTTTTGATATATTTCGGGAAAAACCAAAAAAAAAAAAACTCATTGAAAACTCCTTCGATACCACAATATCCAATATATTGCCAAAATATTGCCAATAGTTACTATCTTACCTTTTGTAAACTATTACCAATATGTTGGCCATAGTTCATAAATTAAAAAAAAAAATAAAAAAAAATAAAAAAAAAATATTAGCCAGCCGCGGGATTTGAACCTTCAATCTTTAGATCGGAACGCTGGCTCTTTACCACTGAGCCATTTTGCTATTTTGTTATTAAGAGTTAATTTCAGGCTATAAAGAACAGTTGAAAATATGGTAAAAAACCCGAGTAGAAATGCTAGCCAGGCCGCCTGAATTAGAAAACAGGGCCTGAAAAGGCCGCCTGTTAAGGGCCGGGATACGAATGTAATGGAATTTAAGTCAGGGCCTAATTTTGTTAGTTCGGATGTGAGGTTATAGTAAAAGTCAATTTTGTTAGTTCGAATGTGAGGTTAGTAATAGTATCTACAAATTATATAGTATTGTATATAAATTTTCAGGTTAGAATTTTATCAAGAATTTTTTATAAAAAATATAAAATGAATAAAAAAATTGATAATGCTCAGAAGCTTAATTTACTAAGAGTTCGAAGGTATCGATTGAAAAGGAAAATACAATATATAAATAGTGAAAGTTTAAAAAAACACTTTAATAATATAAAAGTTTATGCAGTATTATATTGCTTTAAATATGTGAAAAGATTTAATTTTGTATTGTATAAAAAAGTGCAAAGTTATTAATATTATATTATATTAAGATTGTTGTAATTATTTGGAAATTATATTAAACCATATATATTAATTTTAATTATATTATCTATAATATTATGTTTAATAAATATTAATGTCTTAAAATGCATTTTATTCTATTTACAAAACCTATACGCACACACACGCACACACACACACACACACACACACACACGCATGTACGCACGCCTAATTAACCTTATATTTATAACTTTATATTAGTATATTTTGTGGTTTTTAAGATTACAAAGCTGTTACACATGTAAGATAACGTTTTTTTAACCTATTAACCTATACGGGCCATGCCCATGATCGACCCTTTACATGTGTTAGTTTTGAGATGTAAAACAACACATAAACTCGATTTCTATAGAAAAGTGAGAGAAAACAGTAAACCCAAATCCCCGTCCTGTAAAGGTTAAAAGTGATTCGATGTTTTTAGACATTAATTTATTGAAAAAAGAAGCTTTTTTGAACCAGAAAATCCCCGTCCTCTAAAGGTTAACAATTAAAAACAAATGTAAAATAACAAATACATTCAGATTTAGTTTTTACTACTAATTCAGTGCCTTAATATCACCTGAACATACCCACAAAATAGTATTACATAAAACAGGCCCTGATCTCCACCCCATTACATTTTTTAAAGGTCCTTTACAGGCACCTGTTCAGGGCCTTTTAATATTCGTCAGGTACCTGAACAGGGCCTACTTTTTGCCTGGAAATCATTTCTACTCGGGAAATTTCTAAGTCCAAATTTTATGAATTCAACTGTTCTAACAACCTAACACTAGTAGAAATCGTCTATACCGTTTAGTAATCAATAGATTGATTGTTTTAATAGAATAAGCGAAAAATGTGCAAAAAATGTATTAATTTTTGTTTATCCGATAAAACGCCTTTTCCCATTTTTTAGTCATATATGAAGTAAAATCCAATTTTCCTCCTGTCATGATCTGCTTTTTCTCAACTTGTAAATAATAGTATTTTTATAAAAAAATAGTTACGGTAAAAATATAATAAAATCGCGTTTATCTTCGTAATTAATTATATAATACGTCAAAAGTAAGTTTGTAAATGCAATAAACACGTTAAAAATCAAACCGAATTTATAGAAAGTTTTAAGCTTAAGTTTAAGTTTAAGTTTAAGTTTTAGTTTTAAACTTTGAGTTTGAGTTGCATAGAAATCGTATATTTAATAATTGACATGAATAAACAATGATTTAAGAATGCATAATTAATTGGTCTTGTATTATCAATATTAATTTATTGATGGCAATAGGATATTCTTTTTAATTATATAATATTGTTAAAATTTCAAAATTCAAAATGTCGTATCCTATACTATATAGATGTACTAAATTTAAGAAAAAATTGCCATTTTTCTTAATTTATATCGGTCATGTTAGATCCGCCATTTTGAATTTTGAAATATTGACAAGAGAATAATAATCAGTGACCTCTCGAACCCTTATTTACCAAATTTAAAAAAAGTCGATGTTTTGGGAAAATTCGTTAGAGTAAACGAGAATTCCTAAGTTTAGCACATGAGGATATTTGATACCTATTCCAACCTTGGGGGTCTCACACGCCCAAGATTGAAATCACACATGCCAATGGAGGTTATGCAGTTTTTTTTACATGTGGCAATCCATAAGTTAAATCGCATCTGCCAAACTGTCACTAATGGGCGTTTATTACAACCATTATGGAGAGCAGCGTTTACAATCGTTGTATTAAAGGATTTTCTATAATATTGTGGAATAGTAGTAATTACAATTATCGCATAAATTATTCAGAAGCAACATTATATATTGGAAATAAGGGATATAACTATCCAGGTCATTACAGACTTATTTTTTGGTATTATACAATTCCAATTACATTTTGTGATACAAAAATTTTTGGGCAAGTGGCATGCAAAAATTTCTTTTCGTGCATTGGTGAATTACTTATTCCTCATTCTCCATAAATTAAATGTTTTTTCGTAATTGCATTTCCTTATACAATATTTCTTTATCAATCTTATTTCGTTGCTCTAAAGTATAATTCTCGTAGTGACGCGCGACACGAGGTTTAAAATTTAATTGGGCGAAAACCAGTGAATTTTTCAGAATAGAAATCAATAAATATTATTTTACATACTTGGGTTTCATTGAGCACACAGATCAAGGATTATTAACAAACGAATGGTAAACAGTGTACGCAAAAAAAACCTTAGATAACAATTAACTTTGTGTTCAAGGGAAGGCAAGAAAACGATGAAGTATAGAAAGAAGAAAAAGAAGAAGGTTTACTTGGCCAAGGTCGGATTAGTCGGCCCTGCTGTGTCTAATAAGATTGTTTAACTGCGGCCGGGGAAGAATTGCGTCTACACCGGTTTTATCTGAGGCTTTGTCTTTTATAGACTTGATGAAACGACGAGGTTCCTTACTCTATGTTTTTTTCTTGTATTACTTTAGAGTTGTAAACGGTATTTTACGGTTGTATTAATTCTATACGGAGATAAAAAGGGCTCGTCGAGTTTAATTTTGTATAATAATCACGTAAATAAGGTTCGCTATAGAACAACAAACAAAATCCTTCGTTATTTTAAAAAATAGCCATTCTAAGCAAACATTCCATCATAATATATAACTAATTATAACTTGGATAAATTAACCAATGTTACAATAATAAATGAACAACACCGAATTGGGAGCATAAAAAGAGCAACGTTAAAATATATAAAAAAAAAATAAATGAACAACAAAGTAAAGTTATAGGTAAAAGTTATATAGCATCTGTGTTACATACCAACTTTTCTTAGTTACCCAAATAAAATATTTAGTTATATCTTACTACAGATTTTAAATGCCATTAATTATTGGAATAAATAACAATACTTTCTTTAACGCGCAGCCACGTATTCATTATTATTTATATAGATATATATACTCTCAATGCTTACAACAAAAGATAATCATTGTAAACTTAATAAAACGAGTTAGTAAACGAATTCCAAAAATCGAAAAAAAGCTTATACTTACAATTAGTTAAATTTTTATTTAAATTAACAAACGTCGAATATTACAATAAATTATTTTGGTCGAACAAACGAATTAATATCGTGATTTACATTTAAACAAAACGAACTTGGTAACCTGTATACAACATATGTTTAATAATTGCAACCGATCTTATTTTTTTTGTGTTTGCAATAATTGGTATGCCAAATTAATATATGCACATATTCATAATAACACGAAGAGATATTACTGTAAATAAACACGAAAGTAACATTAATGTGTAATGATTGTTACCTTATAATAAAATTGAATTAATTATACATTTCTCGATGTTATAAATAAAAATCCAATACTACGCTACTCACTTATTCAACATTCTATTCTCAATGGTTTTATTGTTTACATTATTTAAAAGCGAATTTCATTTTTAAATATGTACTCGTAACGTTTCGTTCGTTTCATATTTCATCGTAAAAGAAATATTCAATTAATTATATGTTTCAAAAAATATATCAATAACTCTGAATATGTATTATATTTTTATTTTTGTTGTTTTCGCTAAGCTACGATACGTTCCACGTATCGATATACGATATAGTTAATTAAAAACGTAATTATTACACGAAGAAAAAAGTATATAGCAATTGTTTTAAAAATTCTTACTCTATCTATAGACCCGTTACATAAATGCATTTATTTATTTGATGTATGTTTTGAAGCAAGCGATTGCTCGAACAGCAATATCAAGAAATAATTTATATTTTACTCTAATAAATGATTAAAATGGCGAGAAAATTTGTTACATCGAGAGGATAAAAATTGGTACATTTTTCGCCCATTCTTATTACATATTAAATGGAATACGTGTTCTACTAGGGTGTTTCACAGGAATATTTTTACTTAAGTGTTATTAATATATTTACTACATGTAAATCTGTCAAAATTTTCCAAAACTTGTACACTACAACCTCCCTATATCGTAGAAATTTAAATAATTTTTTTCGACAGAAATTAGAGCTGTTTTGTAAGTCGTTATAAATATATAGGTTATGTCATAGTCGAGGTTATAATTCATAAAATTCATAAACTCCTAACCTCGAACCATTAAACATTGTAAATTTGTATTCTAGGACTTATCCTTCGTGTAAATAGTAAAATTTCACTAAAAAGATTGTATTGCACGTTTATAAAATTCGTAAAAAATAATTGTATACTATCAATGTTTACCCGTACACACACTGTGTATTCGTTAAAAAAGTTTTAGAAATCGTCTCTTCATCCGCAATTCGACCTAATATCAATCGCAAAGGTGGTAAATATATAACTAGCGAATTATACCTTTTATTTGTAAATTTATTCATAAATATTTAATACACATATTATATGAAGATACACCTTTCGACGTGTTATGTAGAATTTGTCCGTTCAAAATAATTTATATCGTGCACTTTCGCGGTAATGGACAAATCAGACATTAATTATCGCAATTCTGTAATTATATAAGCTTTGCAATAATCATATTGAATATAACGAAATTAAATACGGTAACAATATAGATATATATACGTTCATATACGTACTGCTACACGGTCGAATGAAATTTTACGATAATTAGTTGCATTATCTGGAACAACGCGTTTTATTTTGTTTTAATAGAATATATATAAATTTGTTTAATTAAACTGCACTACCGAACGTTATACGATGTGTTTATCCTTTACATTATCTTTGATATACATGTTATTTATTTTTTTTTTTACTAAAAATCATTTTATAATTGATTAGTTTTATAATAATTATTTTTTTATGTATATACACAAAACACGTTACGATAATTTAAAATTCGAAATAGTAGATATTTAATTATTTTTACCAGTTATCTGTT
Organism: Theocolax elegans; assembly: GCA_026168455.1. Lineage (NCBI taxonomy): Eukaryota > Metazoa > Arthropoda > Insecta > Hymenoptera > Cerocephalidae > Theocolax > Theocolax elegans. The sequence continues at coordinate 60,914,770 of CM047431.1, read as the reverse complement.
TCCTGTATATATCTATATATACATTGCATCAAAATTTTACAGATTACTTGTATTACTGTATAACAAGGCGCTCTGGTGTCAAAAGTCCTCGTAAACTGTTATAGTTAAAGATAAAAATTGAAAACGGTCACTCCTATATGTCAATAAGATCACTAGGTTCAACGTTCTCTATGAAATCATTGAAAATATATTGCATAATTTTTTAAATTAACATAATTTTTTGTTTATGACCCAATAAGAATCATTAAAGACCAAAGAACTGCTTTACCTCCTAAGTTCTTCAGTGATTTCTGGTCAATGGACAGACAGAAAGAATAAACGCATTATTAATATTGTAACGTGTTACACGTATACACACACGAAAAATAGAGCGAAATTATCTGAGAACATAAAGGGTAAGGAGGAACCACGAAAACCGAGGTTTCGAGCTTTGATTCCTTGTGAGCTCTACCTCTTTCACTCGGAACCCGTCTTGGAGACACGCTGGCCTTTATCTTACTTAGACCAGAAATCTACCAATTGGATAGATACCGAGCTTCACGAGCGAGTTTATCTATTTAGCGTATCTGATTATAAATTCCTTTTATTTATTTCGCAATTTCGCTATAAATAAATACTATCTATAATATAAACACTGTCTAATTTATAATATAAAACTATATTTTCCATATACTTATTTCAAGTACCCCGGACTTCTCTATTCCCTCAGTTGATTGAGTCGAAAATAAATATACAATATCTATGTAAAAAGCCAGCATTAAAAGAGAGGCCTGCAAGGATTGGGCTGCTTTAGTAAAGTTTCTTCAAAGGGATTTAAATGAACTTTAGAGCAGCACAACATGAAGTAGCCTTTTCGAAAGTTCGTATAACCACTCCTCTATAAAACATAATGATGGCTGGTTTTAATTATTACACAATTATATACCGCGTATACTAAAGGTATTGCCAATAAAATTGGAAGCGAGGAAGAATGAATGAAAACTTACTACGACCTTATATAACCGAGAGAAAAACATATCGTATCACACGGGCTGTATAGTATTATTTTTAAAAATTAATGCAACACCAAGCAATAACTGGTGACTCGATTAAATTACAGGCAAAATATCTTTACTATTTTGCCAAGACTTACTTATATAGTCATACGTACGAAATTGTAACACTTATCATAATAAGGCGAGCTCGTCGGTGATATCACACAAAAATGCATGTATAGATAGAATGCAAATTTGCGAAAATGATTCGGTATGCAGATGAAGATAAAGAAAGGCCGAAGTGAAATTGATACCGCAACCATGTATAAACTGATGTAAATAGATATAGAACGATCTAATGCGTGGGATGGTCGTGTTTTAGATAATATAAAAATATTTCTACCAGTCCATATACTTTATTGATTTTGTAAACAAGTTAATGAATAATAACATTACGCAAGCATTTAAATTAATTTATTGTTCACAACAATGTATTTTAAAATAACATTATTTTCAGGATAAATTCACGCCGAAGCGAAATAATAATTATTATTATTTAAAACTTAGTAAGAGTTTTGAAAATTAGAAAATTTATTGGCTTCCAGCTCAGTGATCTCGAAAATCCCTGTGCATCAAATTTTAGAACAAATCAATATTCTTTTTAATCCTCGTCAGTCACAATGATATCGCCAGTGTTTGAACTTTAACCGTTTGACTGGCATTTGTATCATGCGCGATAAAAAAAAATCGTGCCAATTCTATTTATATATCATACACGATAAAATCGAATAATTTTCTTAATTTTTTTTTACCCATTTGAATGACACCTACTACACAACGGTTTTGATGCACCGAATTTGAATCGTGTTTCGCTTCGTTTGTTAACTTTGCCAGTTTGAGCATGAATACTGAAAAATGTCTGTGTCAGCCAACCTGATAAAATTTCGACCGTGGATTCCTATTCGACGAACTTAGTTTTTAATATCAATGTTTTCGTACACATTGAGATAAATGTTGTATTAAAAATGGTACATATAAAAACATAAAAATATGGTAATGCAACATAGATTTCATTGTAATAAATTAAACTGCATATTTATTTATTTATTTATTCAACAATTTTATTTATTCGAAGAACTTTCAATTTTTTTCTCAACTACTGTTTTTTCGACGTGATAGTGACAGAAAAACAGTATCTATATATGTATAGCGTAAAAACAATTTTTAACCTAGTTATAAAAATACAAATGATAAATACTAACAGAAAATTAAAAGACGGGTTTACATTTGGTGGATATTAAGTGTAGTTCTGTAGGTGCATTTTACGTTGTTAAAAATTATAACGTTTATAACTTATTTATATTAAATTAATAATAGTATAGTTTTCAGTATATGCAAGTAAAATTGATAAATGTAATTTTAAAAATTTAAAAAAAAAACATTCTCGGCTTAATTAATATTTCGGTATGTTATTAATATATATCATATTTATTATGTTGTTTATTATATACATACGAACGATTGAAGTAATTAAAATTTTTTAATGAAATATTTAAAGTATTTCATACAGCGATTTCATACTTTGCAATAACAAAGAAAAATGATGTTTGAATTTCAGTATTTACCATATTCCTAGTAGTAATTCAACATTTGAAGGTTAAATAAAACTCTTAATTTGCCATTTACTGGGCATTAATTCGGTATTTTATGACACTTGGCCATTTTTTGGCTCAAAGAACGTTACATTTATGATCAGATTTCTACTAGGGATATCTGGTCTAAATATATTATGAAAATCTTATATTGGCGACGCAATATATTTAAATAGAATAGAATGCAACGTATTCAACTAGATAAATTCGTGATTCCAAGGGTTAACGATATCCTAAATCAAATATTTAGGATTAATTAAAAATAAAAGACATTACAAATTAACAGTTGATTGCCACTGGTTATGACAATAAAACCCTAATACACATAATTGTGGTAAAGTTTAACCAGAAATATTTTAATAAGAACCATCCTCGATATCGCATAAATTAAAAAAATCACGTATACGTTCAATGATTTAAAATTCATTTCAAAATGTGATTATCGCATTAGTATAGGGATAAAACGTTGGTTAATAGGGATAGTGCAAATTGGCGAAGACAGCTGAAGGGAAATTCTATTTAACACATTGACATTCGCGGGTCTGAAGTCAAACTCCGAGGTAGACAACGAAAGAGCCATCGATCACTCGAATCCACGTTAATCCATTAATTACTCGAGGTTCAAGTCAAAACTCGAATACAAAGTCGCCGGTGGGTCGTCCATTCGGTTGGCACGTAAGTCGTTTCTTGAAAAGGAAGTCCCGGAAACGCATTAACCACCGACTGTATCTCGACGCGAGTTTTCGTGAAATCGATACTCGTATACCAAAACCTCATTCTCTCCCTCTTTTTCTCTCTCCTTCTTTAGTTTTCTCTTTGGAACCTCTAATTTTTCTCGATTTTTCGAACCGATTGATTGGTCTGCCTTCCGTTCGTGCATTTCAATGAGCCAAGAGAATTTCGATCTTGTTTTTTCTTGGGCTTCTTTCGGTGTTTAATCTTTTTATTTCTATACCCTATTTCTACCTCCTCTTTTTCATCGATTTCTCGATTTAAATTTGAATTTTCCGAATGATTAATTAGCGTTTTGCGGCCGCGCTGATACGATTGTCAAATGGTTTGATGGTCCTTTGATTTTACGAGCTTTGATGATTCATTGCCATTTAATTTGGTTCAATATATTTTTAATGGATATTATATATACATCTCTCTACGGGCAGACTCGACGAAAACGTCGAATATGCATGTATAATATATATATACATAATTTTCACCACGTTTATAATACAAGATATTTGTAAAATTTCTGTCAGATTAATATCTTGACAGAAGTATTTCTCGTGTTAGAGGTAAAAAATTACAGTTCGCTGGTTATTGCTGGAAATGACGTTGGCTTTATATCCATCCTCCACCCTCACTCCTTTACATTTTAATGCATTTGTTGAAAAATTATTCCATTTCTTATACACCCGAGGCTATATATACGTGTGACTTTAGAAACTATTACGTCGCCGTAACGCACGGTCAAATTTTAATACTAGAGTAAAATATTGAAAAAATTTTCCATTAAATATATTATATAAAAAAGTGTTAAAAAAATAATGATTGAATAGTTAATATTTACGTCTATGTACTCTTGCGAAAATCATAATGATTTTCAAAGTAGCAAAACGTGGGCAAAAAATGAATGCAGGATTTAACCACTTAACAAGCTAAAATTAATTTTTAAAAAAATGGATACATAACCTAAAAAAATCTTTTACTAGTCCTTAGATGACAAAATTGCTATCAAAAATCTTCGTAATCGATTTGATTTTTAACAAATATATGGTAAACATTCGAAAATGCTTTGAGATTTTTGTAAAAATTATCGGTGTAGGAAAATTATTATAGTCCATTCGTTTGATCGCAAATCAATAATTACTTTTTTTTTTACTTTATTTATCGTTCGCTTTACGGCAGAAAATTTATGTTGTAACGCTGTTTGCTATTATTACAATTAATAATCGTTAATTGGCAGATAATTAATTTTTTTTCTCAGGGGAGGCTAACAAAATATTCTCGCCGACCGAAAAATTCTTTGCGGTCTGTGTTATCTGTAAAAAAGCAAAGTAAGCAAAAATTATTAATACATTTATAGGTATATTTATCTCTAGTTTTAAAAGATAGTCGATTAAAAGATAGTAGGCAACGTTAATTATAATTATAGCACTGATTTTAAACACGACCTAGAAAGTGAAATTTATAAAAAAAAAAAAAATACGATAAAAGAAAATGCGTAGCAGTTAATACCGTACAGTAGAATTTTAAACGATTATTTGAAACGTACAAACTGTAGTTACATATTTCCGACATAAATTAAAAATTCTACAATTCGACCGTAATTACCTCCCAGTAGTTTATCCAACTTTATTTTTCATCATTATTATACGATTATTTACCTAAAACTCTTAAAAAAAACACTGAAGAAAGTTTAAAAAAGTGCGATAACTGGATGAAGTTTTGCGGATTACTATAAAACTTGAAAAATTCTGTTTTCTTTTTGTACGCATCGTAATAAAAGAATCTGCTTCCCCAGTAAAAATCGACTTAAGACAATAATTTGGCATGAGTTCCATTTCCGGTACTGATTTGGCAATCGTACTCGACTAAAGGATTTTAAAAAGATAATCTTGGATTAAAATTTAGAAAATAATTAATAACTTATATATTACTTAAATACTCGAAATGTTCTTAATATTTTAAATAAATTGGATTATTTACTTTAGAGTTATATAATTTAAAAAAAAATTAATTATGGCACTTCGTATTGAGATTTTAATGCAATACACTACAGGATATACTTTAAGAACTACTTCATCGGATAGCAACAAAATATTTATTAACAATTTAGATTAATGAATCCCAGAATATAATGAAAATAATTGTAAAAAATACCTCCTAATATACCAATATATTGCACTTAGTATATTATTTCGTTACATCTCGATTTAAATTTTTACACCTCCTTTTCCTCATTATAAAATTTTTTCCTATGTATGGCACATACTATTCGCGCTTTCTTACGTAATAGGAATAAATATAGATAGCCTATATGTATTTACATTTCTTTTATTAATGACGCACGATCGCGAGTTTGGATACAATACATATATATGAACAGTTTTTAAACGCTGTTAATCATTATTTTGAATTTACTGGTTTATTTATTGAATGTTTGTGTTAATTAATATGCATCATTTCAGATGCGAATTTTTTCCATAATTTGTTTCTATATTTAACATCTTTAAAGTTTGGCTGACAATTATTTTTCACAGTTTAAAGTTTGAAAATTTTGTAAATCCATCTTTAGATTAGTAACTGACCCCGAAAATTCCTGTATGTTGATTATTGTTGAAATTTGGATAATGCGAAATTACTTATACAAATGAAGAAATTAAAACATTTTGTTTAAGAATTAACATTGATACAATGTACTTCAATTAGTAATTATTATTCAGTAAGTACCAACAGGCAACTATGCTTACCGCTGTGGGAATTGGCTGGAATGTTTGTAACTACATTTTTTATGGTAATAAATAAATAAATAAATAAAGTTATTAATTATTTACTTTTAATTATTTTTTAACTTATTAACCGAAATTTTTTTCTTAATTGAATACTAATTTAAAGGTCTGACTAGAACCGAAATTATTTAAAAAAAAAATTTTATATCAAATCCTTTTCTGTGAGAATTTGAATTAATATTTCTATGAATCTAAAAACATTATATATTCGCGCAGAAATTCGGCTAAAACTAGTTATTTTGGGAGCTCGGACTAGACCGAATATCAATCGTGTCCGCGCGATAAAAATATAAATTTATGTGAAATACGATTATTCTATAAGAATTATTTAAATTTGTACACTATAGGCAAGCGCATATATACGCAAGCACATACTGGGAAAACCTCAGTTAGGAAGGAAACGACGAGTCATCCGAGAATGAAGATATCTCGTTTTCCACTTATCGGCCGACACTCGAAAATTGTCCATATCGCGAGGTCGCGGAAAATGAGGTTAGGTACTTTAGGAGAGAATACTCTCTTTTTAACCCCGTCTCGAGATCGATCCAGTTTCTTCGTCCTCTTTCCACTCTGTCTTTACATTTTCTTATTTTCTAAGCCACGTTGGCGTTCCTTTATTTCACCCCACCGGTCGTGCGGTTATATTCCCTTTTTTCGCGACTTTATTGACGAATATGCTTTCGGGACGTATAATGGGCCCTTAAACTTGTTTTTGTGCATTGTCGAAATTAAAAGTGTTCGTTTAATTTATATTTAAAATTCGGAATCGGATTACATAAACGAAATTTATTGGTGCTTGCAACTATATATATTTTGTAATTAACGATATATAGGGAATTCGACCGTTTTTGAAGTTTGATATATTTCACCATTATATATATACTTTGACATTAATTATATACCAAAGCGATCTAATTCTTGCCGTTGACATTGAATAATTATTTTTCAATTTGTATTCGTTTGATATTTCAACGAACGAAACGGTATATCCATAGTAGAAACTTAAGAATTTAAGAATTTTTTTTTTTCGAATGTTTACCTTACCATCTTGACATCTTATCTTCTAAATAACGTTACACTTATACCTCATTCATATCGCAATTTCTACTGAGGAAAGAGAAGTTTCGTTGACATTTGCACAATTTCAGTCGCGGTTTTTATTACGTGTTTGTTATTTCCGCGAAAAGAAGTTTCATTTTCACGAGCGTTACCAACGATAAGTCAACCTTGTATACTTATGAATAATTGATCAAAATTTCCCTCACGTTCTCTGGTGGGAAGGTTTTGCCATTTGTTAATGTTCTGAAGTTATACATAGGAATAGTTATTTTATTGGTTGCAACTAGCCAATTTCTACCGATTTTTAAACGAATAATTATACCGTATATAATACCAAAATTATCGTTGAAATTCAATAATGTTTAAGCGCGATTTATTATTATAATCACCGATTATTTGTTCGGAGGTACTTTTCAATGTTGATTAAATCAAAATATTAAATTTCGGGTCGTTGATAGATTCACTGCAATAAATACTCTTTGCAGTGTCGTATAATTAAACGTATATATGTATATGTATCATAGAGGTGAGGAATACTAAAATTACGAAAGGAAAAAAAGGTATTCAATTTTTCGATAGGAAGATGAGGTTAAATATGTGATCCGTGTATTTTCTATTAGATGCGGTATCTTATTACTTTTGTTTCCTTCCTACGCGAGAACCTCTTTAAGTCGTAAAAAAGATGAAAAATACTTGATTATGCTTCGCGGCATAAAATGCAAGCAGATATCTCGACGTTGAAAATACACTCGAAAAACCCAACGTCTTACCGAAACGGTACATCTCTCTTTCTGCGTGTGTATGTACTTTACAAATGCGTTTTCTCAGAAAATTTTAACAATTTTCTTCAAAGGGGTTAGACAATTGCCTTTTATCATCAATTAACTTCTTTTTGTCGTCAACATGTTAATTTTCGAACGCGATATGCGTACAGACGGAGAAAAAAAGTTCTAGTAAAAGTTGCAATGTACTGTTTAATAATGGAAAGACAGAATTGAGAAATGATAAAAATAACTGTTTTGTTATACGAAAATGTTATTATCATATCTATTAATATTTACCATATATCTTGTAAATTTATCTATAACAATTCTATTGAAATATAGTAATTTTTATCATTTCTCAATTATGTCTCTCCATTGCTAAACAATTTTTGTCTTGTAATTTTAACATTATAATTTTTTTCCTCCGTATAGAATCGAGATTCATATCGGTCATACGGAATATATATAAATTTTATTATGTTGTATAAATTAAATTTTTAAAATTGAATATATAAAAATGGCGAATTGAATGCTTAGCGTTATGAACGTAAAGTATAGTAGGTATGTAGATATATAGAGAATTTTATTATTTTTGAAATCTTATCAGAAATTATTCTGGTAAAATAATAATAAACAATACCATAGTCAAAATTAATCATTTCGAGGATATAGCTGGAACTAGTTTTTATATTTACGTCGCTAGTTTTTGGTTAAAAAAAGAAAAACATTTTACAAAGGCTTTTTATCTACAAGGTGTAATGTTTTTAGTTGATAAAACAGCGAGTTTATATATAAACTTACAAAGAAAAGTATCTACAGGATAGCGAAACTAAATTTTTGAATAATAGGATACAGTATGTTAATATTTATCCTCCCCAACCTTACCGACAAATGCAAAAAATTGGTGACAAATCTTTAAACAAAAGATTATGTAGATAAACAAGAGAAGAGGTGCTTTCGTTTATTAGTAATCTAACTGTGTGCTGAATTTCTAAGTAAAATATTATCATCTTTTTTGAGTAAAGTTTTAACAAAAATTGTGAGAATCTAACCTCAACAAGGTTGTACACTGTTTTGACATTTTTGTTGGTAAAGTACGGTTCTTAAAAACGCAATAATATTTTAAACGGAGAAATTCAGCAAATAGTTAGATTATATATGGTTGAAAGAAACCGCCTCTTCCCTTATTTTTACGTAATACTCGATTTTATTATTTTATTTATTAATTAACAAAAATTGAGTATGGAACCCCCTTCACCTGAAAATTCTTACATTTTTCAAATTAAAGATTGTAATAAATCTATTTATCACATTGAGTTAAAAAAATTGTCGACGGATTGTACGAACAGTACGAAAATCCGTGCATCAAATGGCCTATTTTTGATAAAAAAAAATCGATTGGTTTTCTGTAATTATAACAGAAAATGATTTAAAGTTTCGACAGTCGAGAAAGAAATAATAAATCGAATAGTTGTCTTTATGTTTTTTTTTATTAAAAAAGAAAAAGCTAAAGAAACCTACAAAGTATACAGATATGCACGGTTGTGTATATCGAAAAGGCATACATCATACAATTCTTTTATGTACAAAAATCGCTGAGCGCGCATATGTAAATAACGTGTACATACAATATATATATATACACGTAGGATAAAAGAAGAAACATGTACTTGTAGATGTGCATAAAGTTCGATTCCATTACCCGTTTTTTTCTTTTTTTTCACCTCCGAATAGTCACATTCGCCAAGTAAGTATACCAGTTATCCTTATCACTCTTCGTTACTTTGGCTTTTATCTACTTCATTACTGTATTTCATCATCATCGTATTCGATGTCGTTCCCATTGCATTTTCATATATCAGTCTTAAGATCTTTTCCCCGTTTCGGTATTACGAAAGATAAATATCGAAATCCCACAGTGTTTTTTCTTCTGTATACTCCTGGAGGAAAAGGATTCTATAGTTATCAAATGACAATGTTATTGAGTAATCGAGAGAGACATATTACTTGATAAATTGTTCAAATTATACTATACATTATATTAGAAAATGTAATCATTTTTATAATTTCTGTCGAGTCTGCAGTCTCTTGATTACTCGTGTAATGGTATTATTTTTATACTATATAGAATGTATTTATCACCGTGTAACGTATTGCAACATTGAAAATTCAAGATTCGGTATTTCGACTTCCGTATGTATACGTTTCAAATAAACATCCAGAATTATTAATAAAATAACGATCCTCGTAATAAAGGAAATTCAAGACTATTTGTATAGACACGCGGTTAAAAGGGGAAAACGTCGACCGCACATCGTCAAGTATATACATAATAAAAAAACGGCCTCTCTCGCATTATTAACGCTCCATCAAATCGAGTACCTACCCGCAGAGAAAAAGGGAGAGAGAGAGAGAGGGAGAGAGAGCGAGGGAGACCCTTAAAAATTTTTTCGTTACTCGAGTACATTGCGTATATACATACACTTTTTTTGTTTCAATTTGCTCCCGTCTTATTGATTCGCGTTTGATTTTGTTTGCAGGTGTCGCGTAGTAGTAGTATCGCGAAGCATTTTTAATGCTCGTCGGTAAAAGTTTCACCGGATGTCTGGGTAAAACTTTACTCGCGAGTTTTTACGGCGAGGCTGTTTTTATTTCCCTGCTCTCTCTCTCTCTCTCTCTCTCTCACTCTCTCGAGCTCGCGGCTGCTTGTTTTGTAAATATCGAAATTTTATCGGGCGAGCCATCCTACACCTCCCCCCCTATCTCTCTCTCTTTTTTTTAAGACTGTTTTTGGTTTTACGCGCGCGAAACGCTTTTATTTTTTCGGGAGAGTTTTGCTTTTTTTAATGGGATATAACGTGCACGTATACGTGTAGGTTGGTTATTTTATTTTTCGGTTATATCGCGTGTTTGCATCATTTAATTACACGATTGTACATGGAGGTGATTGTTTACGTTATTCGGACTTGTTAATTTTGATTATCTCTTTTTTTTTATATACGAGGAAGTTGAATGTCTTTTTTTTAGTCTACAGCGCGGTTTACCTCTAAATTTTTAGCGCCTGTACAGCCATGTAAACGATGATGCAATATAAAATCCCAAAACGCGAACGTCGCAATATATCAGAAAAGAGAAACAGAGTTGGATTACCTAGATGATTATCAAATTTTTTTATAAAGTATTTAAGATTTTAAGTGACATGTCGTTATAGTAAAAATTAATTTCGATGTTAGACGAAACTATTTTTTGACTTTCTGTCAAACGACTAGTTATTAACTATAAAAGAATCGTATCATAAATTTTTTATTTCAGCTGAAATTTCAATTCTATAGATTATAAAAATAATTGCTGCGCATTGTCGGTATACCTATAATTGCAATGCTATAATCTCAAATTATTCTCTTCTTTTTTATTCTCGAGCATAAAAATTATTTATGCTTAAGATAGGACTTATTTTTAGAGATGATTTCTTTTCTTCGCGTATGTAATCAAGTGGAATTTAGTTTAATAAAAAAAATGAAGAAGTATAATTCAAAAATCAATATTTTAGAAACAAGCAGAATCCTCTTCAAATTAAAGGAATCACACTGGAACAAGCAGATTTTCTTTTTACATTAAATATATATTTTTTTTATTATTCACTATTATCTTATTTTTTTCTTATTTTTTTATATTAGTAAATATTTTTATATTTACAATAATTAAGCCCCGGTAGAAATTATACGATTTGTTAATTTTTTTAGGTTACAAATTAATAATTTGTAAAGTATAGTTCCATTCTATAATTTAAAAAAAAATAGACGAACGAACACAAGTGCAACGAGCCGTAAAGTGGCCATACGAAACTCATGTCAAAGAAAAAGCGGAACCAAAACTCTTTCCAGGTCTATCACCAAGTCAACGAGAGGGGCATCGTCGCAACAAAAAGTGTCTTTGAACCAGTAGCTAACGAACCTCCTCTTTACGCAATGAACCGATGATCGAGGAGTAATTAACCCTTGGGGATGAAAACGAGGGGTGTATTGGATGTCGAGAGGAAGCTTTTTCATCAAAATACCCCTTTCGGCTTTTACAACCTATTTTGTATAATGCGAGTTTACTTAAACGGTGTTTACTTTTTTCTTGGTGCCACCATTTTATTTGCTTTTGCGGTTAAAACTTGGGGTTGCGAGGAACTCGGAGTAACCCCTGAAGAAGTGGATTAAAAATTTCCAATATTTATTTTCGTTTTTTAAGAAACAGCAGAGATAACATTGTGATTTCCTTATAAGAAATATTATAACATTTTAGGTTAATTTTTGATCATTTTTTAAGCTTTTTCAAGTTACTATTTTAGGAGAGTTATGATAATTTTAATTAGATAATTCTCTCTTTGTATAGATGTAAAATATGCGTTTTATCAAACTTCTCGTTATGGAAAATTTTAATATTTTCGCAGAACATATCGTCACACACCGTCATATCCATTGCTAGCATATTTATTTATTTCCGCGAAAATATTTAGTTTGTTTAACTATATATATATAACATTTAATAAAAAACTTTCAACAGTTTTAACTATTTTATTTTTTTTTTCGGTTTTTGCATTTCTTCAGATTTTATAAGTATAAAGATGGCGATTAAAAATATAATATTTAACGTTGCTCCTCTCTATACGTTTCAAAATTAAAACTCAATATTTAAAACATTATGCTTTTGATCGACAAGTATAACCCTGTAATATCGAATGGAATATCAAATTTTTACTGACGCACAATACAACAAAAATATGTTAGTTTGTTTCAGTTTCCAATTTTTCGTTACCCTTTACATTCCAATAGTTCAATTACACGCGTGTACGACTATATGAAGACACTAACGACTATCACGTTTAAATAAACATTCACGAATAATGCTTAAAAACTTGAGAGAGAGAGAGAGAGAGAGACAAATAAAATTCATGTTGTTGATTTGATTTTATCACTCGGTGGTTTATTCAATTAGGTTGATTAAAAATTTTGTCGATCTTCCCGAGTCAAGTGTAAAAAAGGAAAGGATGAGTAAAAAAATTTAACACATTTATTTCCTTTTGTAACGTAACGTTTCGGTGGTCAATGCCACCCCACACATTAATGGCATTGACCACCGAAACCTTACCGAAATTTTTTTACTCATCCTTTCCTTTTTCACACTTGACTCGGGAAGATCGACAAAATTTTCAATCAACCTAAGACGAATAAAATGTTCACTAAACCGAAAACGTCCAAAAGGGATTGTAAAAAAACTGTATACATGTATAAACTATAAGTGTAGCTCCTCCTTTTTGCACGGAGAGAAAAATTTTAGTAAATTTTACTAATCTTTGATTAACACGGTAACAGACCGCTAAGATGTAAAAAATTACTGAACTTTCACTAACAATTGGTAGACCTGTTGTAGAAATTAGCAGACCTTCATTAAAAGTTGATAGAAAATTAAGTAAACTTTAATAAAAAGTTGAGTAATTTTTTAGATTTTGGCAGTCTGTTACCGCGTTAATGAAAGTTTAGTAAAATTTACAGGAATTTTTGTATAATTTACTGAAACTTTTCTCTCCGTGTATAAATATACGTATATATATATACTTTTTTCCAGATTTATCTGTCACGATTGCGATCGTAAACGTATCTTATACGTTTATCTTTTCTTACGTTCGTACCTTGATTCGATTCAAATTGGTAAACTTTTTGATATGCACTGGATATATTGGGTTACGCTATACGTATATACATTCTCTTCCGAACTTTGTTCGAATCCGAAGCTAATTTTTACAACCGAAAAGTATTGTCTTACCGTTTCCTTTTCTACGGTTACCTTTTCCATTTATTTGCTTTGTTGTAATTTTTCTACGGCTGCAAAGTGAAAATAAAAAACCATTTTATATTCCACATCTCTTTTAGGTATATAGACTTACTCCGCATTTGAATACGACGATAGAATTCGTTTCAGATATACAAGATTCTGTAAGCGATATTTACGGAAGCGCGCACAGTAATTTTAGTATTTACGTTCGCGAAACGTTCATTAATTTCAGTAAAAAAAATTATGAAGAAAAATATTTGACGACGATGAATTTGTATATGTACATGAAGAGAACTCGTATTTACAAATCTAGGTTACTTATACTGAAACGTGTTATACAACGGATGCCTTATATATGTGTATGTAGTTTGATGTAAACGTGTGCGAAATTTCATTGGTTTTGGCAAATCATCTTCAGTACAAAAAATTCGATTCTTCATAATATCGTAATTGTAGTAATGGTAAATTTTCGGAAGCTATAATAAATATATATTCACATTGAAACCTCAGCACTACACGGATCGATTATTATTAAATCAACTTTAACGCTCTCTTTTAATTAATTATATCGTAATTCTATTCCATACTTCGAAAGGGATAAAAATTGAAAGTACTCGATATCGTTTGATTAACATATATACATATTATTATTAATTATGTTAAAATCATTTAAAAAATTTTCTTATATGCATTTCTGACTAACATATTATTGTTATTATTCAGCCACGGCTACTAAATTCCCGAAAATTCCGGGTATTACATAATATTAGCGTAATCCCCTGATAATAACAGGGCGTACGATAATAATAATATCCTGTTTGAAATTATAACTATATTGATATTAAACAATCACGTGCAATACAAGTTGTACAATATTGATATCACCGAAATGATAAAACATTGTTTATTAAAGCAATGTTAAATTAATCATAGTACTTAATTGTGCACATGTTTTACTTTTAAACGTGTCACGTATATCACGTTAATTAAATAAATTATTAAGATATGGTAAAACAGAAAATATTACCATCTATAGATAAAAGATAAAATTATTGATAAGTTAAGACATAAGCACATATAGAAGACCATTTTATATATATTACAGAGGTAAATAGTCAAAAGAATACTGTCAGCTGAAATTGACAAACAAGAAAAATCTTAGAATGACAATGCGTCATAATTGAAAAAATATAAAATGAGAATAATAAAATGCAACTGCATTTAAATTAAAAATAAATATTTTCTTTTCGTCTAAATAATAGAATTACGAACAGAATAACATTAGATTATAAAATTAACAAAATTATTCGAAAGATAATAAAAAAACCGTTCCACCTTGTGTCAAAAAGTTAAATTAAATATGAAAATAATGTAGATATAAAATTTAACAAATAAACATATTTCTACATTTAAATAATAATTAAGATTATAATATTTTTAATTTTCAACTATTTAATAAATACAAATAAAATTATAAGTTATATAAAAAATAACAATATTTGTAAATATAAAAAATTAATTTATGATTATATTTTAATGTAGAAATATGTAAATTTAAGGAATCAAATTGTAAACTATGAAAAAATTAATAATTAAAATAATTGCATAAGATATATAAATTTAATAATACTATATAAATTTCAATATAACAAGATGTAAAAACTATAAAACAAACGCCATTTAAAAAATTATTAAATTATATTAAGAATTAAATATGTATAAATAACCAAATTATGTTAAAAAGAATATGCATGCATGAATAGGATAAGTTTGGTTTATAAAGGCCGAAATTAACGTACAGCACTTCATTGATAATTAAGCTTGGTATAGCCTAAGTATCAAATATCATCAATGGCCTCCTAGCCTATTTATGCAAACTCTTTAATTATAAACATTTGTAGTAAAAATGAAAAAATTACAATAAACGTAAATGTATATTTACATTGGAATTATTACTTTAAATTCAATTTAATATTATACACTACCGATTCTGTGGCCCAATACGTGGTGACAGAATCGTGTATAATGTATACCAAAAAAACATAAAAAAAATTACGCAAACACGTAATCAATCAATTTATATTAGCCATTGTGTGTTAATATAAAATGTATTAAACTAAACATAACATAGTTAATATGTCTGCAAAGGTAAATGGATGCACGGATGGCTTTGTACCCAATTTGTATCTATTTTCATAATCAGCAGCAAATACGTAAAGTAACGGTAAAAAAAGGCACGCCACCAACGATTATTATTTTGATTTCACGTTTAGAGATAAACTCATAGCAATCAATTGATAGAATCCAAAAATATCCTTTGATAATATTCAATTTGTTCCCTCTACTTTTAATCTACCTGAAATAATTTTATTTTTTGCATTAAATTGTAATTAACAGTCTACCGATCGACCGAAAAATGTTAATTATTAAATTTACTTTAAAAAATCTTATATTTAATGCAAAACTCAATACACCAGAATATTAAATATTTTATCTTTTTACAAAGTTACAAACGTATATCTGCAGTTTCACAAATATTGGCACTGTATACCTAAATATATGAAATTACCGTGCAAACTTTTTATATTTGGGTATTTTATAAAATAGTAGATTTTGATAAATAATAGTTAATATTAACTGATTTTGCTCAGTCGGTAACAATTAGGTATATTACCACGTTACAATCGATATATATGAATAATAAAATTTGGGTTATTTTTATTTTTACATTTTTAATTAAACATAAGTAATATATAATTAATCTCCTATCGTACTTGGTGTTCTGACGTTCTGCGTGGCTACAATTTTTGTATGAAAAAATGAACTAGATTTTAGTTTACGAGCGGGAAATATTTTCCAACATACAGAAGAAAGTGTTTAGGAATAATTTGTTTAAATTATCTTAACAGAGTGTCGGACCAAATTGCAGGAAACTACCCTTTTCAACCCAAAAGTTTTGATTAAATTAGTGATATAGTATATAAACCTGAAAAAATTTACTAAAAAAGTTTTGAGCATTTGAAAGGGCCTGACGATTTGATTATTTATAGAAACGTCAATAGTGACAAAAAAATCATATCGTAATTCGTAATTGAAAAATTTGAAAAAAATTATTTTTCAATGCAAACGTAAGGGCGGGACGATATCCGTTGTTAAAAAATTGATTCTCATTATGTAGCCCTTCGAAAGATTTAATTTTAAATATTAACCAATACATTTTCCTAATCAGTACTGCACTGCCAAGTAAAACTAGGCATTTCTCAACATTTTTATCAACTTCTTATTTTCTCTATAACTTTACTCCAAATTGACCGATTCAAGCTCCTTTCTTCTCAAATCACATCTATTTGATCTCAGCATTCTTTTGAATTTTGGATTGATAATCTATCTCTATTCGTTTCCAAGATATAAGCAATCAAACTAGATGTTATTTTTTTTACAAAATTTGCTTTAATTAGCCATAACTTGGGTAAATTAATGCGTTAAGGTTTAAAAATCTGGCTTTCCTCATATTTTTATATTACAAAACATATTGTAGAGTTTGGTTAAAATCCGTGATCCGAAGGCAGTGGGCTCTCCTAGTTAGTATGTTAATTATACCAACATTCAAGTCAATTACAATTACAACCTAATTAGAACCATTGGAAATTTAATGTTGCAAGGTTTTCTTTCGTCTTTTGGATGAAAATATCAATTGTGAACTGGTTGCCTTATTTTAAATGTCGAAATTAGCGGCTTTATTGAGTTTAGACTATTTTACATAAAATATTTTGAACTATAGATACAATTTGCACCGCAAGTTACAGAATATATTAATCTCATTTATCGAAGTCAAGACAACAAACAAATTATTCAGCAATCTAAAATTCAACGCATTTTAAAATTCTGATCCGATAAATTGACGTGAAATCATCTGTGCGACACATATTTTAATAATTTTCCCATATTAATGTTTAAAGAAATATCGATCATATATATATGGGTGGTTCTCTGTGACATCGAAGATGAAAAAAATAAATATTGCTATAACTGTGGGAAAATGTTTTAGAGGTATCCAGTAGTTCTCCTGAATTTTTTCAGATTTTTTCTGGGCCATTATTTTAAGTTACAGAGAGTCAAAGTTGACATTTTAGCACTTTTTTGCATTATATGCCCATTTTCATGAATTTTTAGCTCCCAGGAGATGCAATTTTCACTAAAAACATAAGTATGACTTTTTTGTAAAATTTTCCTGAACTTTTCATTAAAAATACTTTTAAAGACATAAATGTATGCTGTCACACTCTTGTAAGCCATTTAAACCTTAAATAGTGAAAATCAGCAATTCTGCTCCGGACTCTGGTAACCTAATACTGTCTAAAAGATGTCTTTTTATAGTCAGAAACTCCCTAAAAATTTCCAGAGTGGGTCTAAATCATTAAGATCACTTATGGTCAAAATATCCGGGAAAAGTGCCCGAAATATTAATAGAAATGTATATTTGTTGCCTTATAACGATGAATCTAGTAGAATGATCATTGCAAAAAAATTTATGCATGAAACACGAAATTTTTTTAAAAATTTAAATGGGAATTACCATGTTAATTTTTGTGAATTTTTTGTCTTTCTTTAAATTGTCATAACTTTTTACAGAATTGGAGGCCATAAAAATGCTACAGACCATTTGAAAGGTATTGCTCCAAGCTTTCTTTTAGACTTTTGGATGAAAAAATCAAAGGTGGCGCACTTGCACTTTTTTCAAGTTGAATATTGACATGTAGTTTATGTAACATTGACCTTGAGATTAGAAATTCTAACCCAGAAGAATAGATTCTAGATATAATTAGCAACGAATGTTACATATAATGTTCTATAGTAAAAGTTGATAGATTTTGAGTTATATAGCGGTAAACCCAGCTGGTGTTGAAAAAAATATGGAAAAATTCACTTTTTGAGGTTAAAATAAGTTTTGAGCAAATAGATTCCAGTACCTAAAAATTTTTTTCTGTATTCTGAAAAACATTTGCAAAGTGTACCCAAAATTTAGTGCATTTTAAAATTTTGATCGGACCACTTCACGTGGAATACCCCATATATATATATATATATATATATATATATATATATTGTACACACCCCGCGAAATTTATCGGGATAAATGTAAGTTTATAAATGTTGAATGCCGACTCGAAGTTATACACATTTTTTATCTTAAAAAGAAATTTACATATTTTAGAGAACGTTATAGAAAACAATTGAAACGCGTCTATAGAACATTGTAAAAAAGTTACGGTTTTAAAAAAGTAGCTTTTAATATACACACGGCGAAATATCGAGTGAATATGCAGGTGATGACCGTTTTCAAAATCCATAATCCACACTCAATGGATTTTTCGTCAACTCGTTATTTCTTAACGTTTCATTGCGTTTATACACGGATATAACTCATTTGCATATATAGATATATAAATACACAGAGACGTATCCATCGAAAATAACGTTAAGGTATAAAATTATATACATATCGTTATATGGAGATACAAAGTAAAAGCTCCTTCAAAATGCAATATAAATTCTTCCTTTACTTTGTAAACTCGCATAATACTGTACATATATACACCTCAAAAAGTAGGTTATACCATACGAGAGTGTAGTAAAATTCTTATCCGAAAGATAAACCTTTGAAAATTGAACTCGATGAATTTTCAAAAAATATATATGCCATTTGAATAATGCATAGTGAAACTTTGTAATTTATAGATACATCATATATATATATATATATATACATATATATATGTTGTACGAGTACGTGACGATACGTATTTCATGTATTGTTTGAAACGAGTGTTGCGGCATCTCCGATAGTTCTTTTTCCTTTTTATACACTGCTGAGAGAAAGAGTTTCGTTATTATACTTAATGCGGATATACCGGAAACACGTAAAATTTAAAACCACGGAAGTGCATGTCACTCGACAGTTACTAAATCGCATACATACATATATAAAAGTGAATTAAAACGTTAATCACATATTTTGTTAAAAATTGCTTTGAAAACCTTTGTGTAAAAAATTTCAGAGGCATTTTTATTAAATTTGAAGTTGAATCTTCATAATTTACATTATGAGATGAATGGGATAATAAAAACCATATAGTAATTGTTAGAAACGAATGAAATTGCCTAAGTATGGAGAAGACGTTTGAATGGAAATGTTGACAGTTTGTTCCTTGTAGTAAAATGTTTTTTTTTTTAATCACCTGTTCCATCACAATTATCAATTTTTTAAGCTACTTCTATAACCTTTCAAAAGTGGCTTTTATCGAACAAGTCAAAAGCGAATGCGAAGGCTATTAAAAAAGTTTTTGGTAAGTTTGATTCCGATTTAAAAATACGTATAGGTTTACCGTTCATGGAAATATCCGATTTAGATAGAGTGTCATAATTATTGGAAACTGAATTTAAATAATTGTTGAGGTTATATTCTTGTATTCTATTAAATGAGCTTTAGTAGTGAAAATAATCGTTTCACAACTACCAAGTAATAGACTAATTTTCATGCTCATCTACTGGCAATACACTAAGAAAAATTTGTTAGTATAAATTACTATTTTAATGGTAAACGGAAGATAGACTTACACAATTAAATAATGGTTATTGATAATGGTGAAAATTGCCACCATCGAGGAAAAATTATTATTAGTGACGGTAATTTTTACCATTATTATAATAGCAACTTTGTTCAATTGTGTAAGTCTATCCTCCATTTACCATTAAAATAGTAATTTATACCAACAAATTTTTCTCAGTATACCACCATTTTAAATACGTTCATATCTCTACTATGGGGATGGGCACGATCGAGTAAGTAAATAAAGTCTTGTAATAATTAAAATTAATAATAAATAATTGAATCTTAGAGTCTCAGATGAGCAAATAAATTAATTAAATAAAAAATTATTTACAAAATGCTTATCAATAAAAATTGCACTATATGCATTATTATTATTATTATTATTACTTTTCAATATTGAGAGTAAAATATTCACTTGTGCGTTCACATACATATTTGTTTAAACTTCATCTGAAAAATGTACTTTTGAATTTGATTGGCAAACACAATATTTTGACCTATCGATACATAAAGCTGAGTTCTTACACGATCATCGAAAAATAGATCCCGATTTCTAGGAAGCAGTGCGAGTATTATTGCAATTTTTGTACAATATATTGAAATATTTTTTAACACTTTTTAATATAAAATGATGTTTCAATAAAATGTATCATGAAAAATTAAAATTTTTTACAATTTTAAACTAATGACTTTAACTATACTCACTTCTACTTATAACATAAGAAACGATATCTTTAGTTCCGTGAGTTTGAATTATCATTATGCCACACCCAGTAATGATTTTAGTTTAGAGAAATCTAAATTAATTCAGATGGAAAAAGTATTTTCTATTTAAAAAGTAGATATAACTAAAACTTTTCGTCAGTTTCCAATTACTACCCCCTGCCAAAACAAAAAAAAATTAAATTAAGATGTACATTAAACTAAAAAGTTAGAATCTTTATTAATTTTTTATTCAAGAATGGTTCGACTTTTTTCAAAAGTCTCTCTGTAACGCTCTTCTAACTGCTTCGAATAATACATGTGAATTTTTTCAAAATGTTTTTATCACTAAATGATCAAGATTTTTGGGCAGCTGCAAAGATCAATTTTACACCTAATAATCACCGTTGAAAAGTGGAAAAAGTATTATCTATTATTATTATTCTATTATTATCTATTCTCTTTTTAAAAGTACGTATAAACTTTTTTTTGCAAGTTAAAAATCACTTTTTGCAATGACCGGTTTTTCGATATATTTAAGTGATCATTCACTATTTGCAATTTAGAAAGAATAGTGAGTATTTAAAAATTAAAAACTTTTTGTGCTCCCAAATCGGTGATAATCAGCGACGGAGATCATATGATATGTCTTGCTGAAGAAAACAAGTTCTAGTTATATAACCTACAAAATAGTTATTCCAAAATTAATAACTACTAAAAATGGACCAAATTATAAATTAAACACAATCAATTGTTCAAAAAAATTGCATCAATTTGAAGATGGTATCGACTAATACAAACTAGACTATAGCAAAAAATGACTTATACCTATATAATTTCCGAGTGATAAAATCGCCAAACGGTATATTGATCGCATTTAGTTAGGCATAAATGAGGTCTGCGATGGCTCGGTCGGTAGGGCGTCGGGCTCGTAATCTGGAGGTCCCAGGTTCGATTTCCGGCCCCGGCCGATTGATACAAGCACCACATGGGGAATGTATTTTCAACAAGTGCTTTCTTCACCAAGGCATCGTATGACCTCCGTCGCTGATTAGCACCGGTTTCGGAGCATAAAAAGAGCGACGTTAAAATAATAAAAAAAAAAAAAAAGTTAGGCATAAGCAATCACTATTCTTAGTATATTTAGTTTTTCCCGTACAAAATATTATTCTTCTTATCAATTACATTTAATTTTGCGGTGATTACGGACAAAATAAAATCGTTTCATGTTAAAGAAAAAGCTCTCTCGTAACGTTTTAAAATTATCGTAAGGAGTTTTAAAATGATTTTAACGTTGTCCTAAAATAAATCTGAAAAATATATTATAAAAAGATTTAAATTTATTATAAAGAAGGTTAATTCGGTCTCAAATCGATATTACAGAAATTAAAAATATTTTTATATAAGTTCTTAATGAAGTAAAAAAAATAAAGATACGTAAATTGCAATATCTAAAAATATATATTGTCTCTCGATAGTACCATTTTCATACAGATATACGCCCATCATAACTTTGTTCTTTTTTTTTAAAACACTTGCAGCTATATTTATTGCAATTTATTATACAAATAACGTAATAAGCGCGAATCGTAATTAAATAATTGTTTGCCAAGTCATTCCGACAATCGTAAATATGTACCTATATATAACCAAACATTGAGTCACATTTATATTACTGTATCTATACCTGCTTATTTACTAATTGTTAACATACACACACACAGACATAAGCGCGCGACACATTAAAAATAAATATAAAGGTATAGCCTTAACGAATTACACAACGTTTACAACGCATGATCGATCCTTTAAAATAAAAAGGCGCACGCGCGTCTATCTCTAAGAAGTGGGAGATATGTAGGATATAGGTAGGCAAAATTATAATTTTGTTCGCGCGTCAGTATTGCGATATACGCGAGTTCCATTCATTGTCACTATATAACTCGAGTACAATTTTATGGAGAATATCGGTGTTGATTATTTTTAACGAAAATGTGGCCCTGTAGCAATAGCTGCGAAAGTACGGCACGATTGGATGGTAAAACGGTTGTCGTAACTGGTGCTAATAGCGGTATCGGCAAAGAAACTGCTCGTGATCTCTACTGGCGAGGTATGGTTTGGTATAGTTTTTCTTTGATTTTTATCGTGCATAAATATATGTATATGTACTGAAAATTAGATAGTGCATAAATATATAAACGTGATTTTATGAAAAAATAAGTTTTTATCCTGGTCGCTAAAGATATTAATTGGAATTTATTGATTTTCTTTTAATAATGTCTGCATAGGTGTACGATAGGCTAGTTTTACTTATTCAAGGTTTACTATTGTATATGTGCGCGGAAAATGATTATGTACTTACAAGGGTCTATGTTTTTATGTATTGTTAAAATTACTGATGACGGGTGGGGTTCGATTTGTCGAAGGTTCATTCAAAGTGTGTGCGATATTTCAAATTTTATAAATTAGAATAGTTTTTTTGTTATTTCGAATCAAGAAAATAGAATGATCATGAATTCAAAAGTAATAAAATTGTCAGTTATTTTGTATTAGGTGCAACATTTCGAATTCCAAATAGTAGATTAATAATTTTCAACATTATTGTCTGTTATCAAGGTATATTAATAGACAAATATTATAAAAGTTATTTCTCTACACTTTAAAGTTCGAATATTCGGAACAAATAACTGAAGAGTGCATTATTTTTGAAATTATGATCTTTCTATTTCTCTTGGTTCTAAATAATAACAATTTTTGAAATTCGAAACAATGCACACATTTTGAATGAGCCTTCGACAAATCGGACCCCACCCTTGATGACACCTATAGCGAACAATAATTATTATTGTGGGAGATAAGTCTGGTAATAAGAATTACGTAGATTTTCATTTCTAAAATACTTTTTGAGAAAACGAAATTTTTTTTTGTAACTATTTAATAAGTAATACACGTTGTAGGCAATTTCGAGATTGAAATATGACAATGTAATTTATATATGTTCATTTAGTTTTTTTACCTAATATTGTAATACAGAACAATTTTGGAAGTAAACTTTTATCTTTGCTATATTGTCAACCAAGGTAAAAATAAATTGAATTATAATTTATAAAATATATTTGCATAAGTATGAGGAGACGCGAATTCGCTTACGAACGATTGTCCTCTGTGCAAAATTTGAGATTAAAATTCAATCGGGTTTTCGAGAAATCCTTAACCAAAAATATATGAGGTGTCGGTAACATATAATCACCACTTTTTAGTAAGAAATTGAAAAATTTATTAAATTGCTAATTTGTAGGTGCGAGAGTGATACTCGCGTGCAGAAATCTCGAGAAAGCGGAAGAAGCAGTAGAAGAAATAAAAAAGAGTCCTCCTTCGAAGTAAGTTGATAAAACATTTTATATATATAAAATTATTCAAACGATATATGTTGTCTACGTTCTCAAGGTTAAATTAACAATTGCTCTTTGGTATAATTTTATAGAAAATGCGCAATTGAAACGCGACGGAAACATGTATCGCACGTGTATATTATAATTCAACTCGCTAAATAAAATGCACGTAACAGAACTATTTTCAGAAACGAGGTATTTTCTAAAAAAAGAAAAATCAATTTGTAGATAATTAAGGTAAATTTGTCTACACTCGTATATCGTTAGAATGAAAAAAAAAATTCTTTACACCGTAAACATTAATACGAGTACGATGTCGATTAGCCGAGTGTATCTATTATAACGTGCATATAAATATATATGTATATATGTATATATAGACTCAAGGTCGTTGAAGTATAGTTTGATGGAAGAATTTTCCCACGTACGCGAATGCAATTTTTTTGTAATACTAGTCCGAAGTCACTGTCGCTAAATTGTTCTCGGATGTAACGAGAATATTTCTTTGTTTGCTACATTTCAGGCCGGACAGAGCTCAATTTCAAGGAGATCCTGGCGAGCTGGTGATTACCAAATTGAACTTGAACAGCTTAGCGAGCGTGCGAGAATGCGCGAAACACCTGTCCGAAACAGAGGAAAAAATCCACTTGTTGATCAATAATGCGGGTGTCATGTTGCTACCGCAAGAGAAAACGGAAGATGGTTTCGAGACCCAATTTCAAAGTAATCATTTAGGACACTTTTTGTTAACGTTACTCTTGCTACCAAAAATCAAAGAATCTACGCCCGGATGCAGAATCGTTAACGTATCGTCCCTTGCTCATACTCGTAAGTATATATACACTGAAAATAAGTTTAGATTAAAAATTACAATAGTGTATAGTAAATAAATCATAGATTGACAAATTAGGGAAATTACTATAGTTTCCATAGTAAAAATTAATATATAGATTATAATAAAATTTACTATAATTCTTGTAATATTTACTATAACTTTTCTAAATCTTAATATAAACTATAGTAATTCTTCTTAGTTTGTCAGTATGTGATCTATTTACTAGAAACTATTGTAATTTTTACTAAATATTTTGTAATTTTTAATACAAAATTTCTCTCCATGATACCGTCGAATAGCTAATATTTTGTTTCGATCGAAAATACGCGCACTTATTACGTAAAATTACTTTTCACGCACGTGTCGTATACATAATATTTTTTACCATAGTGAAATTGAAAGAATTTTCCATTTATATCTCATTGAAATTATCAATACGAGGGCAGAAATTAATGATATATATTGATAGAGTGTGCGAAATATCCGCACTTCACGCACTTGTTACGTAATATATATCATATTGAATTATACGTATACTAGTGTCGCAATAATGTCGTGTCGCGCACTCGAAGCAATGTGTACAAACGAATTTTATGCCCACTCCTGCACATTTTATTATTCTGTACCCATGCATTTCGCCAACACAGATCGTTTATCACTTTTTACCGAAGGTAGTGTCTAAAACATGAACTTTGCAAGCAATATACATTGACGCTCAATTACTTTTGTCCATCCTAAACCAAATTATGTAAATAAACCTAAAAATTGTTATTCTCATTTGCATTGTAAATTTTGATACGCATTATAAGTTTTTGGTAAAGTGCAAAATTTTTTTAGTTTGAGTTTTTTTTTAAAACTGGAACGTACAGAAATATGGACCCTTTTTTTCAAAACCTTTGTTTTTGTATAGAAAGCCATGTATAAAATATGTAACTGAAACAATTTCTGATAAATAAATTTTGTAGTTTTGGGAAAAAAACTCTTAAATTGTATGCGTATATACAGTTTTGTGACATTTAAAAAATATAAAAAAAAACCATAAATGTCACTTATGTAATTTTAAAGGTATTCAAGAAACCTCGCGAGATCTCTATAGCTAACGATATAGCTAGTAAAATTGTACAACCGTTGGTGTATATGCAGTACAAGATTATAACGACAATAAGTGAACAGCAGCGTATATGTATTATATTTAATATTACAGAAGGTCGAATGCACTTTGACGATTTGAATTTGGAGAAAAATTACACACCGCTCAAGAGCTACACCCAAAGTAAATTGGCGAACATTTTGTTCACGAAAGAATTGGCGCGCAAACTCGAAGGTAACAACTGTCTACGCCGCGTTGCTAAAAAAAAAAAAAAAAGAAAGAAAAATAAACAAGAAAACGCAATTGTGCTTTGTTGCAGAATCGGGAATCGAGGGGATCAATGTGTACTCGCTTCATCCAGGTGTGATAGCAACCGATCTCGGTCGCAATATAGATCGAGCGTATTTCTCCGGCGCTGGAATCATAACGCAAATGATACGACCTTTTATCAAGACGCCCGAACTTGGTGCTCAAACCACAATTTATTGCGCGGTCGACGAGAACGCTGGCCAGGAAACGGGACTTTATTACAAGTAAGTTAAACTCTCTGACAAATATCGCATATTCTTCATTCTTCATCCTTTTTTTTTACTTGCTTATCGATCGACAGAGAGTGCGGCGTTACGTCACCATCGAATCGAGCGAATAGACCCGAAGACGCTAAACGATTGTGGGCGGAGAGCTTGAAGATGGTACAATTACCAAATTGTGAAAATCTTGGGGAATTACTTAACGTAGTGTCGACAGAAATTCTACAGAGATTACAAAATTAATGTACACGTGTGTAAAATACATTTTTGTTAAATGACGTAAACTTAGCGAATAATAAAAAAAAATGACTGCCTATTCGTATCACTGAGAAAAGTAATTCTTAGCGAGAAAGAATCTTCGTTAACTGTTAAGAAATGTGGATTGAAATACGGCGAAGTAAGGCACATGACTTGATAATAAAGTTTTCTATATGAATTGATTTGGCAAAGTGCACATTATATTTAAATTCTTTATATAGTTAAGATACAAATCATTTACAAGTAAGAATTGTCATTTTTATATACGAGTCAGCGAATTAATTAATTTTCGCATATTGACATGTATTAACATTTAATTAAATATGACTATTTTAAAGGGATGACGGACTCAGAAAATGGTCATTTTTAATATTTTTTTACAAACAAAAGAATAAATTTTAGAAAAAATCCTGAACGCCATGCCCTTAGGCATGTTTTGAACAATACATTCAAATTTTTTCAGATTTTTAAATCCGTAATTTAATTCTGATTTTTGCGTTGAAAATTCATGCTTTCTTATATCAATTATTTAGATTAATTACCGGCCGAAAATTGTTTATTCAATTATTATTAACAGATTTATTTTTTCCGGAAAAATGAAACATCATGCCTTCACTTTGGTTTTAAACTACCCATATAAATTTTTTCAGATTTTTAAATCCATATTTCCAATATAATTCTTGTGTAGATCCCTGTAGTATTTGGGTCCGACACGTTAAAGAAAATTAATAAGAATAAATAAATTAAAATTAAATTTTTACGTACTTATCTGTAAATAATTATTTATTTGTATTATAATTAATATCAAATAAAAGTTGTCCTTGCAATTATAAATTTTCTAAAAATGATAATTTTCTTCAAGTCATATTCTCTAACTATTAAGAATTACGTACTTCATATAAGATAATGGATATTTTTCTTTTACAAAAAAATGTTTGTAATAGTAAAGGAATATTTCTTATCGCTTAAGAAATCGACATTTGGTGAAAATTTTACGATACGAAATTCATGATTTCTTTGAATGAAAGAATCGTTTTTCTCAGTGTACGCACGTAGTTTCCTCAAAATTAATGTATCACTCCTGTGTGTAATATATTATTCTAATACGAAATTTAATTGTAATATTTGTAATATAGTTATCTAACGTTTTTAAAATTGTTTGTGGTACTACGTTTTAGAAACATGATTTAAAAAGTGTTAAAAGTTTGTATCACATAATTTGAATATTATATACACACACAGACCATATTTTCCACACAAAAACATACTTAGCCACAAAATAAAATGCTCATCTGTAAAGTATTCTCAAATGCATTTTCCAAGAAAAGCGTACCAAAAAGTGTATATCATTGTAAGTACTTTAAACTATGATTTTGACGAAGTTTTAATAAAGCTAACTGTTTGCGCTTATAAGTGGTTTTTAGTTATTGTAAATGTTTATTGTAACTAATAGAGTTATGAAATTTTAAACGTATAATTATCTGTTTTGTATCTGTTTAGTACGCTTGAAAATATGCCAAGAAATAGTGGAAAGTAAGTTTGAAAGCGTTATCCGTACAGAACGAAAAATCGATCATCGATGCGCGGCATATTTGAATAATAAAGTACGAGTGCCGAGAGTTCCCCAAAAATATGAAACAAAGGACAAACCTCCGTTCGCTTAAGATTTCTAAAAGAACGTAGTTACTACAGGTAATAAAGGTAGACGATGCGTTGTCACGCGTACATACGAACATATGTTCGACCACCGATTTATAAAGTGAATTCGATACATATGGTTATAAAAAAGCAATACTTAACAACTAAATAAAAATTTTTCAAAAAAAAAATCTTGTATGTTATAATTTTCTTGTTATGTACCTCATAATAAAACGTTTACACAACATAGCCACTATTACGTTATATTTAACACGTTTTCAAATAACTAACTTTTTCATGAAAATTAATAGAGATATAATTTGAAAAACTTGAATTGAGAGGGATTAAATGATCTTTTTATTCTTTACAAAGTACATATGGTCTGATTTAAAAAGAATCATATGAGGCCTGCGATGGCTCAGTCGGTAGGGCGTCGGGCTCGTAATCTGGAGGTCCCGGGTTCGATTCCCGGCCCGACCGATTGATACAAGCACCACATGGGAAATGTATTTTCAACAAGTGCTTTCTTCACCAAGGACATTGTATGACCTCCGTCGCTGATTAGCACCGATTCGGGAGTATTAAAAGAGTGACGTTAAAATAATTAAAAAAAAAAGAATCATATATATAACATTCAAAATTTTCAAAAATAAATTTTTTTAAAATCAATAGTGGCTATAGAGCAAAAGCATTTCTATAGATCGAAAAACTATTTTTTTCATACACACATGCACTCATTTTCTAAAAACATGTGATTTGGACTTGAGACGTGTCAAAACATACTTTGAACATGTTTCGAAATTTTATTATTACATACAACTTCTAATTAATTTATTCTAATTAATTTATTTAATTGTTACCTCAAAGCTACTCTATATACCTTTATGTAAAATTTGCAGTCCTAACGATGTTTCACGCACAATTTTTATTATCTACAACGGTAAAAATGTATATGAAACGCGTGTCTGTATATTTATGACGCATTGTTTCAACCGAAACTTTTGCACGCGACTACTGTTCACACGAAACTTTTTGTAGAATTTAGAAAAAGTTTTGTACATAATATTATTCGCGTTCGTGAATTATCAAAGTAAAAATAAATAAGATCTTTTTTAAAAAATTCTGTATAAAGTGAAAGATATTATTAACCCTTTGACACATGGATAGAAATATCACATTAAGTTTAACCTCGTACCATTTGAATAGAAGAGACGAACATTGATCATGCAAATGATATTCTAATATTTGCAAAGTCACTCTCTCGTATATGACATTGTCAAGATTGTTGAAAATGTTTTTGAACCCTTTATTTTGCCATATAGATACTAAAATAACCTCTAATTTTACTGAACGACTGAAACTTTTCGACATTGTTTTAATTTTGTGTCATTGACAGTTCATGTAATTAGGGTAGTGATAAAAATAAAAACAAGTTGTTCAGTATAAAAAATTTAATTTTAAGATATCGGGAGCTGTAAACATTCGCGAAGAAGTATGCAAACTTTAAGTTCTATTAAAATTCAAAATTGTGCAAAATTTGCCATAGGTGCTCTCATAAGTTGTGATCATCACTCATCTGGATGAAGTCATGAAGGAAATGTAAGGTTAGTTTATGGATATTCAAAATTTCGGATCCAATATGGCGGTCACGATATGACAAAAGTAACTTTTCAGAAATAAAACAAAAATATATGATTGTATTACCAGCCGAATTTTAAGCTAAAACTATTCTTGGCGTTTTTCGGTTATGCGTGTCGTTTTCGAGAAGTAATTCCGAAATTTCATTTGCACATAAGAATACCGATTGGGAAATTTTACACATTTCTGATTTGTAATAGAACTCGGAGTCTGCGTACCTTCTTCGCGTTTTACATCACCAGGTATCTTATAATTAAATTCTATAAGTTAAGTGGATGTCGTACCGGCATACCTTCTACACATTATACTGACATTTATTGATTTCTCAAATATATTTCTCAATTTCTATATTTTACCTAATATTCGAGGTGACGAACATTTGCTTAAATAATTTTGATGTTCCGAAAATAAAAAAGTAAATTAGAATAATTAAATACAAATGTAATTAGGAGAATGATTGATTTTTAATGATCGGCATTAACAAGCAATTTAAAATATATTTTATTATAATTCTAATAATTTCAAAAAGTTACAGTAATTCAAACGATATTTTGAGCAATTACATTCGACTTAACTGGCTACAAACTGAATAAAAGCCGCGGTTGCGAAGCACATAACACTTTGACAACGTACCAATATTTATAATGTACTCGTCGTTCGCGAGGCGCGACGGATGATGGAACTGAAGGAATATTTAAACACTAAGTACGCAACCACAATAATACACTCAAAATTTTCGGGTACCGGCCGCATAATTGATGGAATGTGAGCGGTATACGAAACATATCGCGTAACCTTGGGTGGATATAAATGCTGAGCTTTGCTGTACCGTACGGTGCCTAATTGTTCACTGCGATTCTAAAAAGGATGCATTTTTTTCTAAATCGACCAATAAGTGTCGTCGTCTATAAATTAGCAAAGTATACATATATACACACACAGCCTAAATAAACAACTCAAGCTACAAAATTCAGTAATGTTAAGTAATTAATTTTTGGAAAAATTCTTTACGTCAGTCCCTAAGGGGCAGGGTTTCAAAACTTTCAACCCAAAAATTATATGCTTATTATCGATTTAAAAATATTAAACATTTGGGTGTATTGCTGAAACCCTTTTTATATTATTTATTTATATAATATTTCTATTATATTATATATGATACCCTATTTATATTATTTATTTATATAATATTTCTAAATAGATAATAAGCATATAATTTTTGGGTTGAAAGTATAGACTTTTTTTTACACAAGATTACCGACAAAAAATTGTTTATTCAATTATTATTACAAAAATGATTTTTTTTTTCAATTAAAAGTGAATGCATCACGCCCTCCTTTATGTTTTGAACAATCATTATATCCGTATTTTTAATTCAATATTTTAAAAATAATGACTCAATATTCAAGACAAGATTCTTAATACAATATTTTTCTATTCAAGACCAAGACAATATCTCATTTTTCAAGATTTTTCAATACCAATACAATATTTTGATGAATATTGCCTTATCTCGGCTCTTGCGAAGCCCTGTATAAAGCAATAAATCTATGAAAATACTTCGATGCGCACGGAAGAACGTGTTTCTCTTAATTTAGAAGTGGCCTACGTAAGGGTAATATGACAAAAAATTAATTGCACGAATGATAACTACATAAATATGGTACTTTTTAAATGTATGTGTGTATATATTTATAAGGAGCTTAAAGACATTTTTGACAATCCTGAGTAAGTCAATCGAAAAAGCGACTTTACAAATATTGGAATGTGGTTTGCCACGCCACTATCCATCCCTTATGTTACAATATACGAAGATTTTAACGAAACATTTCTCCCATATAAGTTTTAAAGTACTGTTAATTCAATCAAATATTTGCTTAAAAATACATCACGTTTTCAATTTAGATATATAGTTAAACACCTTTTTAAAAATTAACCGAGATATTTTAATAATTTATTTTTAAGTGCTTTCATCTTCTTTAAATTTGATTTACATAAAGTGTGCGAATTGAAAATAATTGCTACGATATTATATTAAGATGAAGAATGTAAGAAAAAGTCTCAAAAAAATTTTGAATTTTTATTAATCATTAATTTAAAAATATTCCGTCCGCTGATTAGCACATAATTTGGGAGAATAATAAGGGCGACTTTAACAATATTAAAAAAATTTTTAAATATTTTAAAGAGTACAACTTTATAACAATCTTAGACAATTTTAAAAAAATCTCTAATTAGACCAAGGATATTTCATACAAATCCAAACTTGTTCCCTTACGATAAAAATCTCACAAAAGGAATGAGATATAAACGTCTCATTAAAATCACGAGCAAACTCGATATATCTCAAACACTCGAACATTTTCCACGAAAAATTTAGCTTGAAAAACGCACCTGCCCATGAAACTTACAAATTTAATTTCCCTTCCTCTCTCTCTCTCTCTCTCCCGAAAAAAAAATTCGCGAAGCATTAAAATTGGCCGGCGGCATTATTCAACCGAAATAATTGAAGAAAAGGCACTTGAAAAGAGAGAGAGGAAACGTAGGTTGTTTGCATAATGCACGAAGCGCGGGCTGGGAATCAACTATACGATGCTCGCACGCGGACTCGCTCGTTACACTTGCGGCGCCGTGCAATTTTTTTTTCTTTTTACTTCTTCCCTAGACCGCGCGTGCACGCGCATACGGATGTGGCTCCCGTTTCCTACCTGTAGTTTTTTTTCTTCTTGGTGTAATTACGCGATTACTCGTTCGCCCTCGGGGATGATGAGGTAGATTGGACTCTTCCTAGATGAGGGATGTCCACATTTTTCTCCTTCCCCGCGGAGTGAAAAATTTTATTTTTTTTTTTCACCGAATTTCGATTGGAACGTGACGTATTCCATGCTTTTTTCTCGAAAAAAAAATAAAAGTAGATGGATTCGGGTGACGCAGAATTAAAACCGGTTGTTAAGTACTTTGCAAAATAAAAAAAGAGAGAGAGAAAGAAATGAACGTGTTCCATTTTTACAATACGGGACACGCGATCAAAATGTCATTTATCAAAAGGTATCAACAACGTTAAAAATAAAATGCACGATAAAAATCTATATCCATCGTAAGTTCATCGTTCGTTATCGTTGCCGTCCACGTGCGATTTTATCATTTTTGACCTTGCCCCGTAAGACACTGTTCCATTCTAAAATGACGATTCATCATTTTATTATGATTTTTTTTATAATCCTAAAATGATTATTGAAATCATTATATAAGTTGACTTTAAACTCATGATGTTATGGTAAAGAGAGAAATCCATATTATAACCTAAGAATATAATGACAAATTTTGTATATTTAGTATTATATATGGATGAGGAATAAAAAAGTCATATGGTTAAAGAAGATATTGTCAAAATCATCGAAATGCATTAATTTGCAATTGACAAAATATAAATCTACATAGATTATAAGACCCATGTAGGAAGGGACTGACTAATAAAAAAGAGTTGATTCCAACTCGAGCATGCAATCGCGCGATGTGATGTCTATTTTCAGTTTATCGCAGACAAAACCTTAAAATCTATTTTAGTTAATGACTATTATTTTAATCAATTTTATCCCCTTAATATTTATTATTCACTTTAGTTAAATTTTATCATTATTTAAAATGTGTACCTCTTTAAAAATATTTACTATTTATTATTACATGTATGACGATCATTTTATCGTGATACTTTCCCTATCAAAAAAGTAAATGTGGAGCTACATGTGGATTTTCGGACATTTGGAAAAATACTTAATTCTTTAATACAGTCTTTTTGACTATGTATAAAAGTTGATGAAAATTAACATGAAATTGCACGTGGAATTGCATATGGAAATTATCATCAACTTTTTTCTACAGTCAAAAAAGACTATCATAAGTTATAAAGTATTTTTCCAAAAGTCCGAAAAAAATCACGTAGAATTCCACCTGAATTTTTTTGATAGGGTTGTGATCGTAAAACTAGTTAAAATGTGCCTTTTTTGACGAGTTTTATCATCGTAAAACTCATAAAAAATTGATGATTTGTCTTAATTTTCGCCATATTATGATAAAAAATGATAAAGGTATGAAACAGAAATTCGTTTGTTAGATAAACGGATGATACAGTATATAGTCTGGTACATTACAGCCCTGGTAGAAATATTAAATATTTCTTAGCCATTTAATCGCTTATACTACAAGTGGATCAACATATATGGGATTTAACGTTTAACAAAGTAAGAATATATTGAAAAAATAAATAATATATGGAAGAAAATATTTGGTTGGAAAATTCAAATTTTAAAATTATATGGCATTGGATCACGAATATGCCTTATGTAACAATATTCTGACGATTAAGACATTAGTTCTATGTAAGTGCGTTAGGGGGCTACCTGTTAATATGTGGCACTTATTAAAGTTTGCTATCGGTAGGGCATATATACCCCATGTCTTCCTTGTCAGGTTTTCAAATATTTTTATATCTGTCATTTGTATCTAGAGACGAGATGCCTGGACTCTACTGATGAGCCCACCAGGCATACTCAGGGCGAAATACATAATTTTTTAATTTTTTTTTTTTTCTTCCGTCTTATTAAGTTTTAATTAATTTTATACTACAATCAATTAAATTTTACATTTTTGTTGACTTAGCTTGTCTTAGTCTTTTTTCGAACACTCATCCTGTGAGGTTTCTAAAGTGGCTGGTATTAATACAGTCCGCCTTACTTGAGATGTGAGGAATGTTTCTTTGGCTTGTGAAGATCAATAAATTCATTTATCATAGAAAATATTTAATTTATAAATATATATATATATATATATATATATATATAGTAATCCACTTTTCGATGAAAGCGCTTAATTTGTCAAAAAAATATATATTGCGTGTTTATATACATTATTGAAAAATAACATTTGTTCTACATCATAAATTACCTGCATAAAATTATTATATTATTCGTGTATATATATATATATATATATATATATATATATATATAGGTTACGTTAGGAAGTAACAAATGCATTTGGAGTGACGTTTATTTAAAGTTTAGTTCTAAGTACCATAAGTATTGAAAACTGAATTAATTTCATTTCAAAGTTATACCGCTGATTGTAACAAGCAGGTATTAGCAGTGAAATAAATCGTTTCAATAATATAAACTGTATATAAGCAGGTTACTTCATATCTTTATATATTTCATATCTTATACTGGGGATATTTCGAGAGATTATGCTTATTGAATACACATGGGAATGTATACTTACGAACTGTATGACGAACTACATTTCTGTATTACAACGAAACCACCACGGATCATCCCTTATATATATAACGTATCAGTATAAAATATAAAAACATATTAACGAATAAGTAACTTTATACCATATTCACATTTATAAGGCAATAATTAATATATTAAGGGGATGTCGGACCCAAGTTACAGAGATCTACACCGTACAACATAAGAATTATATCTTGGTAGTATTGAATTTAAAATCTGAACAAAATTCATATGGGTAAGTCAAAATAAAAGTGAGGGGGCATGAAGTTTCGATTTTTTACGAAACAATTGATTTCTTAATAATAATTGAATAAACAATTTTCGGTCGGTAATTATTGGTCGAAAAATACACGAATTTTCAACGCAAAAATCATAATTAAATTACATATTTAAAAATCGGAAAAAATTTGAGTATATACTGTTTAAAACATGCTTGAGGGCATAGCGTTCAGGATTTTTTCAAAACTGTAATTCTTTTGTTTATAAAAAAAGTATTAAAAATAACCATTTTCCGAGTCCGACACCTTAAATGAAAATCGTCATCCGACTTTTCGTCACGATCGTTACACGGGAGTGCTTTATATTTTTATCATTGTAATGTGTGTGATACTGCATACAAAATACAATGTTTAGGTACATATATATTTGCTTACATTAAAAATAAAATGTATGCAAGTTAGAACTAGTACTATATACGTGTGGATGTGTATATGTATGAAATAATGTTACAGTGAAATGATTAATTAATTGTCAACCGTTTTGCCTGAAATTTTTATATAGTGTACTTTTCTTATTATTAGGGAAATCTTTGGTCATATTTTTAGGTTTATTGCCCATATTATTGTTCAAGTTATATAAACTATTTTACATTTCCGTATTTAATAGTTACATTATTTCGAAAAATTATAAATATTTATTATGTTTAAAGACAAACGCGCAAAAACGCGGTTTTTTTGCGATAAATTGTAATGTATCACTTCTACATTGAATGTATATAAATTGACAAAATATGTTCGCTTTAAAATTACACAACTTTTATACCGATTGTATAATTGAATCTCAAAAAAGTATTTGTTAAAGATGGAATAACGTAATGAGAATTTATAATTCTCATCATTTGACGAAAAACATTAAAGGTGTAAAATAAATTTTATATATTTTTTTTTTTTTTTTTTTGGTTTTTTAGACGATCTTGTAGGGCAATTCACAGGGTGTTGAATAAATTTTAACACCTTTTCTTTTAATTAAAAGTTGCGACGTTTCGTCTGATATTTTTTCAGACCTCTTCTGGCACAATATTGAAAAAAGGTTAGCTCATCATCAAGCCATGTCAAGTCGTCAAAGTAAATTTTATATACTTTAATATATAACTAATCAGAGATTTTAATATATTAGAGGTGACCATGCGTACTTTTACTTACCTACCCAAAGTTAAAATATTTATAAGTTAAGAAAAAAAATATTAGAAATATTATTTAATTAAAACAATAATTATTAATTAATTGTTTAATTATATAGAATTTATTTTTTCAACTATATTTTTCATAATTATATTTTCACCCTGATCATCTAAAAATTCTACTTTATTAACCTCTACGAGTGGAGTAAAATTGTATTTTATTCCTTCGACCACTTTATTCCCCGTAGACCCTCCTTTTTGTTTTGAATACTTAATTTAGCCTTTTTGCAAAAATACAATATTAAATTTACTATATTAAATTAAATATTTCAAACAATTTTACAATATTGAAGAAAATTTAGAAATTAAAAAAAAATTGTTATTGTAAATGTGACTTTTCAAATGATCAGGGTGAAAATTTTTATACACACTTCGGGAGTAAAAGATGATTATTCCCTCGGATGAATTACTTGCAACTTTCATCCCGTGAATATATACCAGGAAACTTATTATTTTACTAAATCGTATAACACTTTTAGCTATACTCTTTATCATCACATTAGACAAATGACTATTTTACGTTCTTTATTTTAGTTTTACTTCAATATATATACCTATATTGATAATACATATGCGATATAATATATTAATATTATAAATTCAAGAATCTTAATAATAATAACATATTGGAGAAGCAGAATAAACTAGATTCATCATTGACAGTAACAGTTGTTACAGACTCTTTCCTAATAATTATTTTTCTTCTCATTAATTTTTATACACGCTTAAACTCATTTTCATTTAGATTTAATTAAATCATTGTATAATATACATCGTTCGCGCGTAAATACGCATGTACACTTGTGTGCAAACGTCGGTTCATTTAGATTTAATACTAAAACTAGATTTCTTGAAATATTATTATTGTAATAAACAACATATAGACTGTATGATTAAATCATTTTTCATTTAATTTTGCATTTTTATATAATCCTATCGTCAACTCTGGGTACGATTGATCTTTATATTCTAACAAATAATTATTAAAATTGGATGGTGAATAAACAATTATTAATAGGAACGATTTATGTATTATTAGTAATTAACTAAAACCCTAAAAAAAGTAAATAGAAAAACTGTATACGCTTCGAGAGCGCTAAGCACCTTCTACATCCGATCCTCTTTTCAATCGTTTCGCCGCGATAACGTTTATAAAATAGTTATTTTGAACAAAAATACCCTGATTTTACAGGTACACAATATCATCAAGTTCCCATTACGATTCCCACTCGAAATATATTTAAAAACGTATATTTACATCGGTATACCCCCACTCGAAACCAAAGAAAAAACTACGTAAAAATGACAAGTGTACGTATTATAGGTTTAGAGTTCGAATAAAAACGCGAAATTTCGTATATGTATATATATATATAGAGAGTGGTAGGTATATGAGCGCGATTAATTCCCGGGTCTCTAATCTCGTCAGTCCCTGCACGTTTCGAGTTTTGTATATAAAGACGCGCGCCCGGGCAAGTTATGCGAGCGCGTATATGCAAATGACGAGGGAGGAGGCTGCCTACCTCGCGACGTGTTTAGGCAACTGTTAAGCTCCGCCGAGATTAAATTCACGGCAAGAGACCGAGGGAGAATCGCAGTGAACGACGTTTCGACGAGAAAGTCCAGTTGAAAATAACGTTATAATCGCGAATTATATATATACATTATACACTGACCCTTCATCCATACATTCGATAAATTAACTCGTATAAATATTATTCCGACCGCAATTGATGATTATTTCATTGGGTGGGTTGAGATGTAACGAGCGATAAATATTCAACCAAAAATTTCTCCTCGACTCTTTTGCAATTATTGTGGAAACATTAGACTGCAGGGACACGGGGTCTCTCTAGGCGCGAACGAAACTCGGAGAGAGAGAGAGAGTATACACGCAACAAAATGACTGTGTATATTAGTTGACTAAAACTCGAGGACCGAGCTCGCCTGCCCATTTAAATTCATGATTTCGTTGGGAGGTAAGTAACTCACGACGTTTCAATACACCCAGGCCAACAAAGGACCAGGACGAAAAGAAGGAGCCGAGGGAAGAAAGGAAAGAAAAGAAAGAAATGTCGTTTCTTCTTATTCTCCACTTACTCCACAAATAATAAGCAGCAATTCCTGGGAAAAAGTTCGATGTTGGTGCAACGAAACTCGAACCGAATTACCCACAAACTCAAATTCACTTTCTTTCTCCTTCTTCTTCTCTTTCTCTATAATACACACTCTCGGTTTAACTTTCCAGGCTTTGAAATTGAATCGTCGCTTGACCATCGGGAAAGAGGGAGAATAAACATTTTTCCAACACGAGAAATCATAACCTTGAAGTTGAGCCTAGTTTTTTTGGCTTAGAGTCAAACGAACCGAGCCATCTCAACCGTTAAGTTACTATACACTTTGAAAAGTGCACCTCGTTGATTTTTATGATTTAATTCTCTTTACTTCATTTACAACGTAAAGGGTATTGCGACACAGTTTTCAGTATCTTTTCTATTTCAATGTTTGTCGCGTATGCAAAAAATAATATTTAATTACATTGCATTCGTTCAATTAATCCGTAATTTTTCCAGTTTCCCGAGTTTATAATGAGAAAATATAAAGTAACGTAGATCTATTATATACTTCGTATTATAAATAAAAAGTACTTTACAGCGATCAGTACCAACCTCTACCTATAAGGGAAATGTTCGAACTAGAGCGTATAATACATCATTATAACGACTATTGACATTATAAGACAGATATTATCATTGCCAAAAATCCATAAAAGAGTAAGTAAAAAAGGCATCTACTGATGATCTACGAATGATCTCAAAGACTTATCTATAACTAAAGACTCTATTAAAAAAAATTAAAAATATTCATATAGGAAAGAATTTATTTGAATTTCAGATATTTTAATATTGTTGTCTTTCTATATGGAAAGGTAATAATGACATGATAGCGTTGATTGCGTTATCTTGCTGTTTATGTAGTTTTAAGTTTTAAGTTTTAATTTTGTAATAGTATTAATGATTATGTATGCCATCACTATGTACACACAACTATATGTTTGCCTTTCAGAGACCTATGTATATGGTATTTAATAAATAAATAAATAAATAAATATCGCGTTACGACTATTTTATCGTGCGTGCGTGCGGTAACACGATCATTTTGTTCTCAAATTTTAATTGAAAAGTGGTTCGAATGCAATATTTTCTCTGAGAGATCGAGTGGCAAAATCATTTTTTTATATATATACATATATATACGTATTCAGCGAACTGTACGATGATATTTGTTTATTCACTTATAGTCGAATATGTGATATTATTTGATTGTAAAAAATTTATATATGTATACACTATATATATAATGATCGATAAGTTTATCAGTGCTAATTGTAGAAATTTTAGTGCGATTGTAATTAGTTTAATCCTTATTACTAGTAACGGTATAAATAAAAAATGATTTATGAATTAAACGCGAGTTTTAAACATAATTCAAAAATGATTTGTGAATTAAAGACGAGCTTAATTCATAAATCAATAAAGAACTATGAATTAAATGGAGTATTTAATTAAAAAAGTAATTAATTATTTGCAAACCCTGCCAGTTAATAACGCTGTAAAAAATTTGCAACGTTTTTCTTTTAAATTGCAGTGACGAAATGTTAGTTTAAAATTAAGAATTATTTATGAAAAATTAACTAGATTTCAATTGAAAGAAAGATAATGTATATCTAATAACTACGAAAAATTGATTGATTACAAATAAATACTTTTTTTTTAGAATTGAGGTGAGTAAGTAACATTATAGCTATAACTTCTCAAAAAGCGTTAAAAATCGTCCGTGAAAAATTAGACGATGGCGTAAACGTCTTGTGGCCAACGTTATAAATGTTGATTGCAACGTGCATTAAAAATCTAAAAATGACGTAACATTGTTGAAACGTGCGCAAATACAAGTGAGTGTCACAAATGAACCGAGAGAAACAATTTCATTTTACGCAGTATAAATTTTACCTACTTCTAAAAGAACGCTGCAACGTTGCTAATTTCAAATGTCGGAATATCTTATACACCCTTTTAACAACTTTCTCTTATCACTTTAAAACGTTAGCAATGTTACTTCACATTTTCCACGTTTACTACAATATTTTGATACGACATCTTTTTAAGTATTTTATTTAATTTAAGAAACTTAAGGGGATGTCGGAGCTATAGCCTCCATCAAAAGCCGCTCGATCTCTCGGTTTCGAATGGCGCTGTAATCAGGTGTCGATTTCTACGATAAACGTACTTAAAACATAAATTATAAATTTTACAGCTACATAGAGCTGTTGAAAGATACTTTCCCCCCTAGCTATGACTAAACTTAAGGTAATTATAATATTACTCTTGGAAGCAAATGTTTATTTTTTTAAAGAAATGTGAAATACGTCTCATATTCAATGAATCTATATCTGCCGTAATGCTACACGCAACGTATTTCACATTTCTTTAAAAAAATAAACATTTACTGCCAAGAGTAATATTACAATTACCTTAATTTTAGTTATAGCTAGGGGGGAAAGTATCTTTCAACAGCTCTATGTAGCTATAAAATTTATAATTTATGTTTTAAGTACGTTTATCGTAGAAATCGACACCTGACTACAGCGCCATTCGAAACCGATAAAATCTTTCCATATGTGGCAAACATTTCAAAACGTTACGTGCTGGTAAAAAGTTGTCAAAGTCAAACGTTGCATACACGTACATAATATACAGTGATAATCGCAGTGCCGTTAAAAATGCATGAAAAAAAAAGAAAGAAATGTGTAAAATATGGTGCGTATATCAAATAAAAAGCGTATAAAAAACATTTTCAATCGGAATCCGGAGGATATATAATGCAATAAAAATGAAAATCAGCTATACTCTCTGGATTAGACGTGATGTAGGAGACTACCCGACAGACTGGCGCCCTCCCCAAGTGTCTTCGTGACTTTATACAAATTCAAATAAGTATACATATATACATATACACGTATCGAGCGCGCGCGCGCGTTTGAATATACAAACTATTTGAGAACTCCACCTTTACCCTCTGTTTCTCTTCGAGCCTGTTGAATCGAAAAAAAATCTGGAATCGTTTAAATCTGACTCGCTCTTTCTACCTTCTCCTTCCTTTTCTCTCTATAAAATTCGAATTTAAAGTCGCTTTTGAACTCTATCGAGACACACCAACGCGCGCTCGCGGTCAATCCGTTTTCCATTCGGGACACATGTGCGCCCGCGGGAAAACCTCGCGCGATTGGGTCAAACCGCGCGCGTCTCTATATGGATTTTCAACGAGGGAAATGAAGGAACGGAAGAAAAAAACGGGGCGAGCCGCGTTGAAGTATCAATTTTGTCGCGCAAGTTAAAGTGATGTGAGTATAGAAAATGAACACGCGCGCGCTCTACGCTCTTGGTTTTTTTAAATGGGTGCGGGGAAAAAGACACAAGAAAATAAATAAATAAATAGAACGTATTATTTTTCTGGTTTTATTTTCGAGGGACTATATATATATATTGCGGGAAGAGCAACGAAACGTTTTGCGCGCTACCGCGTTTGATATTTGCTTTGGGCTTTATGTGTGTATATATATATATATATATATATACATTCGTTTGAAATTTCACTTTTTGGGTGTTGTACGTTTGTATTTTACGTTCCTTGTTATCACGACCGACCGATCCCGCGAAAAATTCGAGTTAAAAAGTTAAATATTGTTTTTTTTTTGCGTACGTCGCGCACCTGTAAAACCCTGCTTTGCAACTGCCTAACCTTGTAAAATTGTAGTAAACTTTAACCGAAAAATTTTTATCCTGACCGAGGGCGACAGAATAAAATAAAACCTTCGCGTGTGATAATCTCGCGACAACCATTGCGCAAGATATCTTCATTCAAATGAAACATATATAATATCGATCAGATTAAAAATCGTAAATAGTTTGACTAAAATTCGCGTCAACGTATAAGTTATATACCCATAAAAATTATAGTTTATTATTACCGAACCCTAGTTTATTACTGAAATTTACTCGAATTTTGATTTATTTACAAATACATGTACAGTATATCAATTTGTATACACAAACAGAGTTAATGTATATAAACAGACGCACTCTACATTTAGGGATTCATCGTGTTCGGCTAGAATTCACGCTAATATTAACTCTAATAGAATTTAATTAATAATATTGATTTATCTCGATGTAGGTATTTTAATAATTACATGTATTACCGTTCTTTTGATGATTAATCAACCGTGAACCGGTAAATACTATTATCGTACACATTTATAATATTACCGATATGTGCGCACATTTTGTTCAAATTTTTATGCAAATACCATAATTATACACGAAGAGAAATTTTGTATTAATAATTACAAAATATTTAGGAAAAACTACAATAGTTTTTAGTAAATAAATCACATACTGACAAACTAAGAAAAATTACTATAGTAATTTTTACTAGAAACTATAGTAATTTCCCTAATTTGTCAGTCTGTGATTCATTTACAATACACTATTGTAATTTTTAATCTAAACTTTTTCTCAGTGTACATTT
Organism: Theocolax elegans; assembly: GCA_026168455.1. Taxonomy (NCBI): domain Eukaryota; kingdom Metazoa; phylum Arthropoda; class Insecta; order Hymenoptera; family Cerocephalidae; genus Theocolax; species Theocolax elegans. Next base: position 60,870,958 of record CM047431.1, on the reverse strand, counting down.
CAATTAAACCTCACGATTATTATATAACGATTATTATTAATGTTCTAATCGTCGGTGTTAATCCGTCAGCCTATCCTTTTATCACTTTTAATCGATGGAATATTTTAGAAGAATATAATGATAATTCTCTTTTTTCCTCTCGCTTTGAACTGAATTCAGTTATTGTAGTATTTAATTCGTTCCGAATGAATCAATCGCGGAGTTGGGGGCGCGCTTCGTTGAAAAGAAAGAGCAACGCTCGTATAATGGTTTATGTTATTGACAAGTTGCGTTCGGCCAGAGAAGTACGATAAAACATCGCATACAGTCACAATATAAAAATAAAGACTGTAATTAAGTATCGTTCGATTCGTGGTAACGTTGTAAAACGTGTCAATAAAGCAATTATTTTTTTCTGGTTCGTATATAATCGGCTCGAATATATGTAGAATTATACTTATTTATATAATACAGGGAGACTTCGAAAGTAGACATTGTTCATTTTCATAAAAGTTTTGTATACGCGTATATCCTATACTAGAGATTTACCTAACCTTTTTAGTTAAAATATTGAAAATTAGGTAACTTAAATAGCTAAATATTAGTTGATTATTAGTTTGGTTTTATCGACAAATTAGCTAAATTTATTTAATTCGAGTGGCTAACTTTTTTTCTATTATTTTAACGACGTTCTTTTTATGCTCCCAAGTTGGTGCTACAATCAGCTACGGAGGTCATACGGTTCGATTACTTTTTTTGTGTAAAAATAACAATGTTTCAAACAAATTTTATTTTTTAATAAAATATTTTTTTATCTAAGTAGAATTCAAGAAGAAAATCTGTTTGATCTAATGTAATTTTTCTGCAATCAAACGGAGTTTTCTATAATCGAGCGGATTTTTATTTTTAAATATGAGATAATACAACTAAAAAGATCAATATTCTGAAATCAATAAAATTCCTTATGATTCTAAAAGAAATATCACATTGGACCAACTGGATTTTCTTCTCGAAGCATATTTAAGAAGAATTCCGCTTAGATCAAAAATATATTTTTTTTCAGTGAACAAAAATCTGTTAAAATAAAAAAAAAACTGTGGAAAATTTAAATTATTACTTGAAAGAATAATTGTAAAACGTGTCAATAAAGCAATTATTTTTTTCTGGTTCGTATATAATCGGCTCGAATATATGTAGAATTATACTTATTTATATAATACAGGGTGATTCGAAAGTAGACATTGTTCATTTTCATAAAAGTTTTGTATACGCGTATATCCTATACTAGAGATTTACCTAACCTTTTTAGTTAAAATATTGAAAATTAGGTAACTTAAATAGCTAAATATTAGTTGATTATTAGTTTGGTTTTATCGACAAATTAGCTAAATTTATTTAATTCGAGTGGCTAACTTTTTTTCTATTATTTTAACGACGTTCTTTTTATGCTCCCAAGTTGGTGCTACAATCAGCTACGGAGGTCATACGGTTCGATTACTTTTTTTGTGTAAAAATAACAATGTTTCAAACAAATTTTATTTTTTAATAAAATATTTTTTATCTAAGTAGAATTCAAGAAGAAAATCTGTTTGATCTAATGTAATTTTCTGCAATCAAACGGAGTTTCTATAATCGAGCGGATTTTTATTTTAAATATGAGATAATACAACTAAAAAGATCAATATTCTGAAATCAATAAATTCCTTATGATTCTAAAAAGAAATATCACATTGGACCAACTGGATTTTCTTCTCGAAGCATATTTAAGAAGAATTCCGCTTAGATCAAAAATATATTTTTTTCAGTGAACAAAAATCTGTTAAAATAAAAAAAAAAACTGTGGAAAAATTTAAATTATTACTTGAAAGAATAATCATAAAAAATTTCAAACAAGTTCAAAACTTGATGTGCCTAACTTTGGTTTAAATGACTCTGTTTCGTTGAAATTTTTCAAGAAAATTTATATTTTTACTACAAATATGCCACAAAGTTTAGATCATAAAGATGGAAAACAAAAAAGAAATTTTTTTTACCTAACTCTACTTTTAAATTATTTTGTAATATTCAAATTTATTTTTTTTTTAAATAAATTATTTATTATGCTGATAGTCTCGATTCGTTACAGTTTTATTCGTAGATATTTCTTTTAAATTATTTTGTAAATCATATCTACACGTTTATCAAATCAACGTACTTTAGAAAAATCGGTCAGATAATTAATTTTGTACCCGATGCTCTAAATCATAATTATAAAAATTTTAAGAAAACCATAAGGACGTTACCTTGTATTACGATTCGATTTGTGATTGCAATGTTTCGAGATGATAGTAATTTCCCTAATTTGTCAGTCTGTGATTCATTTACAATACACTATTGTAATTTTTAATCTAAACTTTTTCTCAGTGTACATTTCAATTAAACCTCACGATTATTATATAACGATTATTATTAATGTTCTAATCGTCGGTGTTAATCCGTTAGCCTATCCTTTTATCACTTTTAATCGATGGAATATTTTAGAAGAATATAATGATAATTCTCTTTTTTCCTCTCGCTTTGAACTGAATTCAGTTATTGTAGTATTTAATTCGTTCCGAATGAATCAATCGCGGAGTTGGGGGCGCGCGCGCGCGCTTCGTTGAAAAGAAAGAGCAACGCTCGTATAATGGTTTATGTTATTGACAAGTTGCGTTCGGCCAGAGAAGTACGATAAAACATCGCATACAGTCACAATATAAAAATAAAGACTGTAATTAAGTATCGTTCGATTCGTGGTAACGTTGTAAAACGTGTCAATAAAGCAATTATTTTTTTCTGGTTCGTATATAATCGGCTCGAATATGTAGAATTATACTTATTTATATAATACAGGGAGACTTCGAAAGTAGACATTGTTCATTTTCATAAAAGTTTTGTATACGCGTATATCCTATACTAGAGATTTACCTAACCTTTTTAGTTAAAATATTGAAAATTAGGTAACTTAAATAGCTAAATATTAGTTGATTATTAGTTTGGTTTTATCGACAAATTAGCTAAATTTATTTAATTCGAGTGGCTAACTTTTTTTCTATTATTTTAACGACGTTCTTTTTATGCTCCCAAGTTGGTGCTACAATCAGCTACGGAGGTCATACGGTTCGATTACTTTTTTTGTGTAAAAATAACAATGTTTCAAACAAATTTTATTTTTTAATAAAATATTTTTTTATCTAAGTAGAATTCAAGAAGAAAATCTGTTTGATCTAATGTAATTTTTCTGCAATCAAACGGAGTTTTCTATAATCGAGCGGATTTTTATTTTTAAATATGAGATAATACAACTAAAAAGATCAATATTCTGAAATCAATAAAATTCCTTATGATTCTAAAAGAAATATCACATTGGACCAACTGGATTTTCTTCTCGAAGCATATTTAAGAAGAATTCCGCTTAGATCAAAAATATATTTTTTTTCAGTGAACAAAAATCTGTTAAAATAAAAAAAAAACTGTGGAAAATTTAAATTATTACTTGAAAGAATAATCATAAAAAATTTCAAACAAGTTCAAAACTTGATGTGCCTAACTTTGGTTTAAATGACTCTGTTTCGTTGAAATTTTTCAAGAAAATTTATATTTTTACTACAAATATGCCACAAAGTTTTAGATCATAAAGATGGAAAACAAAAAAGAAATTTTTTTTACCTAACTCTACTTTTAAATTATTTTGTAATATTCAAATTTATTTTTTTTTTTAAATAAATTATTTATTATGCTGATAGTCTCGATTCGTTACAGTTTTATTCGTAGATATTTCTTTTAAATTCTTTTTGTAAATCATATCTACACGTTTATCAAATCAACGTACTTTAGAAAAATCGGTCAGATAATTAATTTTATACCCGATGCTCTAAATCATAATTATAAAAATTTTAAGAAAACCATAAGGACGTTACCTTGTATTACGATTCGATTTGTGATTGCAATGTTTCGAGATGATAAAAATTTGGCTATTTGTTGTATTAGTTATAATTAGCCACTTTTTTTACCTATTTTTGAATAAATAGCTAGTTTACGCCGAAATAATCATTTTTACTTTTAAAAGGATTGTTAATGAAAATAATTGATTTAAAAATTTTCAGACATCTCAGAAAATTTTAAAACAATAATTAATTTCGTTATTGCAACAATCATTTCAAAACTTTCACACAATTATATCAACTGGAGTAAAGCAAAGAGTATATATATATATACTCACTTTTACCCTATATATATATATATATATATATATATATAATATATATATATATATATATATATGGGTGGATCTCTGTGACATCGAAGATGAAAAAAATAAATATTGCTATAACTGTGGGAATATGTTTTAGAGGTATCCAGTAGTTTTCCTGAATTTTTTCAGATTTTTTCTGGGCCATTATTTTAAGTTACAGAGAGTCAAAGTAGACATTGTTCATTTTCATAAAAGTTTTGTATACGCGTATATCCTATACTAGAGATTTACCTAACCTTTTTAGTTAAAATATTGAAAATTAGGTAACTTAAATAGCTAAATATTAGTGATTATTAGTTGGTTTTATCGACAAATTAGCTAAATTTATTTAATTCGAGTGGCTAACTTTTTTTCTATTATTTTAACGACGTTCTTTTTATGCTCCCAAGTTGGTGCTACAATCAGCTACGGAGGTCATACGGTTCGATTACTTTTTTTTGTGTAAAAATAACAATGTTTCAAACAAATTTTATTTTTTAATAAAATATTTTTTTATCTAAGTAGAATTCAAGAAGAAAATCTGTTGATCTAATGTAATTTTCTGCAATCAAACGGAGTTTTCTATAATCGAGCGGATTTTTATTTTTAAATATGAGATAATACAACTAAAAAGATCAATATTCTGAAATCAATAAAATTCCTTATGATTCTAAAAGAAATATCACATTGGACCAACTGGATTTTCTTCTCGAAGCATATTTAAGAAGAATTCCGCTTAGATCAAAAATATATTTTTTTTCAGTGAACAAAAATCTGTTAAAATAAAAAAAAAACTGTGGAAAATTTAAATTATTACTTGAAAGAATAATCATAAAAAATTTCAAACAAGTTCAAAACTTGATGTGCCTAACTTTGGTTTAAATGACTCTGTTTCGTTGAAATTTTTCAAGAAAATTTATATTTTTACTACAAATATGCCACAAAGTTTTAGATCATAAAGATGGAAAACAAAAAAGAAATTTTTTTTACCTAACTCTACTTTTAAATTATTTTGTAATATTCAAATTTATTTTTTTTTTTAAATAAATTATTTATTATGCTGATAGTCTCGATTCGTTACAGTTTTATTCGTAGATATTTCTTTTAAATTATTTTTGTAAATCATATCTACACGTTTATCAAATCAACGTACTTTAGAAAAATCGGTCAGATAATTAATTTTGTACCCGATGCTCTAAATCATAATTATAAAAATTTTAAGAAAACCATAAGGACGTTACCTTGTATTACGATTCGATTTGTGATTGCAATGTTTCGAGATGATAAAAATTTGGCTATTTGTTGTATTAGTTATAATTAGCCACTTTTTTTACCTATTTTGAATAAATAGCTAGTTTACGCCGAAATAATCATTTTTACTTTTAAAAGGATTGTTAATGAAAATAATTGATTTAAAAATTTTCAGACATCTCAGAAAATTTTAAAACAATAATTAATTTCGTTATTGCAACAATCATTTCAAAACTTTCACACAATTATATCAACTGGAGTAAAGCAAAGAGTATATATATATATATACTCACTTTTACCCTATATATATATATATATATATATATATATATATATATATATATATATATATATGGGTGGATCTCTGTGACATCGAAGATGAAAAAATAAATATTGCTATAACTGTGGGAATATGTTTTAGAGGTATCCAGTAGTTTTCCTGAATTTTTTCAGATTTTTTTCTGGGCCATTATTTTAAGTTACAGAGAGTCAAAGTTGACATTTTAGCACTTTTTTGCATTATATGCCCATTTTCATGAATTTTTAGCTCCCAGGGGATGCATTTTTCACTAAAAACATAAGTATGACTTTTTTTGTAAAATTTTCCGAACTTTTCATTAAAAATACTTGTAAAGACATAAATGTATGCTGTCACACTCTTGTAAGCCATTTAAACCTTAAATAGTGAAAATCAGCAATTCTGCTCCGGACTTTGGTAACCTAATACTGTCTAAAAGATGTCTTTTTATAGTCAGAAACTGCCTAAAAATTTCCAGAGTGGGTCTAAATCATTAAGATCACTTATGGTCAAAATATCCGGGAAAAGTGCCCGAAATATTAATAGAAATGTATATTTGTTGCCTTATAACGATGAATCTAGTAGCATGATCATTGCAAAAAAATTTATGCACTTACCTTGGAATGGTAGAAAAGTATCTCCACTTGTTTCAGTATTCTTCTAATCTCCTGTAAGCTGCTAAAAATACAAATATTATTATACAATTATAAAAAATTAACTTTTAAACATTTATTTGCTGCATTTTCAATTTTACAACCACTTTAAGAATTATGATACTAATCTGAAGGATTACTATAAATATATTAACATTATTATTACAATAACTGAATATACGTCTTTAATACAAAAATATATAAACAAATCAGATCTAAGATTATAATGAGTAATATGATAACGTGACAGTGACAAGTTTGTGAAATCTAAACAATGTATTGCTGAATAATAATAATAATAATGTTGATACTTTTATAGTAATCCTTCAGATTAGTATTATAATTCTTGTAAGGGATGTAAAACTAAAAATCCAGCATTATAAATGTTTTAAAAATAATTTTTTATAATTTTATAATAATATTTGTATTTTTAGCAGCTTACAGGGGATTAGATGGATACTGAAACAAGTGGAGATACTTTTCTACCATTCCAAGGTAAGTGCATAAATTTTTTTGCAATGATCATGCTACTAGATTCATCGTTATAAGGCAACAAATATACATTTCTATTAATATTTCGGGCATTTTTCCCGGATATTTTGACCATAAGTGATCTTAATGATTTAGACCCACTCTGGAAATTTTTAGGCAGTTTCTGACTACAAAAAGACATCTTTTAGACAGTATTAGGTTACCAGAGTCCGGAGCAGAATTGCTGATTTTCACTATTTAAGGTTTAAATGGCCTACAAGAGTGTGACAGCATACATTTATGTCTTTACAAGTATTTTTAATGAAAAGTTCGGAAAATTGTACAAAAAAAGTCATACTTATGTTTTTAGTGAAAAATGCATCCCCTGGGAGGTAAAAATTCATGAAAATGGGCATATAATGCAAAAAAGTGCTAAAATGTCAACTTTGACTCTCTGTAACTTAAAATAACTGGCCCGAAAAAATCTGACAAAATTCAGGAGAACTACTGGATACCTCTAAAACATATTCCCACAGTTATAGCAATATTTATTTTTTTCATCTTCGATGTCACAGAGAACCACCCATATATATATAGTCTTCTTTTAATTTTCTTTTAATTTTTCTATAAAACGCATTAATATTTGTAAGAAATAGTACTTTTCATCCAATAAATATATTACGAATTGTTTTGACACATCCCCAAATTAAAATGAAGATAATTAATTACAATCAGGAACGAAAGGAAGATAATAATTTCACGCCAGAAGAGAATATCTATTTGGTAAGCATAAAAAAAAGTAAAATAATAACACGTGCATTCGTCTTGGTTGGAACCAACGGAGAAAAAATGAAACTAGCTATAGAAAGAGAGAGAGAGAGATACCGGGCATTCCGAAACTTTTAATTAACGTCTCATATTTATTCATAATCCACGTCAGCAAAGGTATATATATATATATAGGGTAAAAGTGAGCGTAGCGAGAAGGGTCGATAAGTCGTACCCTGGAGACTGGGTGATAATTCGAAATCTCCGGTTCTCACTTGGACAAAGTTTCAGTTGGTTCCCTTGGTAGGTTTAACCTTATTTCATTCTCCTATTCCTCTATATAATTTTTTCTCGACTCATCTCCTTCTTGTGTACTTTGTCCTTTTTTCGTACCCATTATCGAGTATTGTTCGAGTGGCCGACCCACTTGTACATCCTGGGTGCAATTCAGCGCAATTATCGCGAACCACCGGAATTCGTCCCCTCTTCGCTACATCTCTCTCTCTCTCTCTCTCTTTCTTTATTTTATCGATAAATCAATTTATACAGATATATAGTATATATACAATATACTAGATGTTTTCGGCTTCTCGCGATATCTTTATTATCTCTATATGGAGTGCGATAATATAAGCGTCAGAGCAATCGGAAGAAATAAAGAAGAAAAAAATATTTCACTTACACGGCGACACTCGTCGCAGGGTTAATCAAGCGAGAGCGCACCTCACCTCACGAAAATCTCGATCGAAGAGGGAAAAGAAAAAAAAAAGAAAGTCCTTTACTATAAAATAATAAAGGAAAAAAAGGAAGCAGAAGCAGAAGAAGAAGAAGAAGAAGAAGAAGAAGAAGGGGGTAGGAGGAGGTATATATTTCCGTCGATTTTTCTCCGGTTGTACGCGGGCCGCAGGCAAATGCACCGAAATGGTCGGGTTTCTACGTGCAAGGTAGCGCAAACGAGCGTAACTCGGGTGAAAGAGTGTAACTGCCACATGCGAGCTGCATATTTCCCGTAGCGAAAGTTTGAGCCCCTGTGAAATAAGAATTCCTCGGTACACACTTTTGTATATACCTCGTAGGTGAAGGGAGGTGAGGTTGCAAAAAAAAAGAGAGAGAGAGAACAAGTGGATAGAAGAAAACGAAGAAAAAAAAACAACAAAATTTCAATATGTATATATACTCTTCTCAACGCTGTACAACCATGAGAAAAATGTGTGTATAACCTTGCACCGAAATGCCGGCGAGGTACGCGCCCATAGGTATATATATATATATATATATACTATATACACCCCTATACGTACACCTTGAAAAAGGTACAAACTTTAACTCCATAACGGTTGCGTTCCTTTCGTTTTGATTATATCGGATTTCGAATGCCTTTCGAATCGTGTATAGTTATTATATACACTTTCAAAGTGTATACTTGTTTCTTTAACGTATTTTTTACACTTCGACGATTCTATAATGTATATTTACCGTTGTACCGCCGACATTGCCAAGTGATTCCTTTTTTTTTGTGACTGGTAATTGGGTACTTCGCGAAAAACGAAACGCGAGTTACTAAAGTATACGTAAATTTTACTTTTATTGATCAACTGTGTATCTTTATAAATTAATCTCCTCAAAAATATTGAATTTCTTGTCGACCAATTGATAATAACATATTCATGCTAAATAACGCAAAAAAAAATTTAATTTTGTTCTTTAGAAAAGGTTTTGAAAAACACGAATTGAGGAACACATTAAAAAAAAGAATCTGTTGTAAACCAACATCAAAGGAACTTTTACTGAACATGAATTTTACTGGAATAATACGGAAATAATAGATTATGAGCTTAATTATAACAAAAGAATGATATCGGAAAGGAGTAAAATAGAATTCAAATAAAAACTAGTATTAGAAAGATAGATTTATGTACGTCAAATAGATGCTATTAGTCGGTCGGTCATAAGACATTTAAAATCTTAGTTTCATATGAACTTGGTTTCTGACAAGATATGTTTTCATACCTAGACATTTATAATTTTGACTATGTGATTGATCCTGTCTTATATTTTTAAAGACAATTATTTGTTTTAAAGTTTGTTTCATATTGGTATTAATTTATAATCAGTTTGTGAAATGTTTTTGTGTCTTGTGATTTAATAAATTAGCCTGATGAGGTTGGCACACCAAGCCAACGAAACGTCGTTTAATAAAAAACAGAAATTGTCATCTTATTACCCACCCCTGGCCTCCTTCAGATCGACATAGAAGTTAAACAATACAATATAATTAAATTTTATTGAAAAAGTGTATTTTGTATAATTATATCCAATGACCTAATAACACATGACTATTTTTACTGACATACAAACCGTATAATAAAAATGAATAACGGCAAATAACAGTGAATCCAATAATCCTCGTTGAAATTTAAACGTTTTTGTTATTATGTATAAATTAGCCATTTCCTTGAAAATTGGTATCTTATAATCAATAAATATATAAAGAATGATCGAATTGCTGGTATGGGAAATAGATTTAAAAGGAATTTAATAGGAATCATTAAAAAATTTATTACATTTATTTCAAGAGAATATTTTCATTACATTTGTTTATTACGTTTGTTAGGTTTTATATAAAATAATAAATTTATATCAATAATTAACTAATAATCAACTTTTTTTAATGGGTTATTGGGTTATTTCTCTAGTTACTATAATTACTTTATAAAAATATTATAAATATTATAATATAAAAACTGAAATAAAAGTTGTTGAATGATTATTCGGGTGATAAGTACTAAAAAATAAAAAAGGGTATTTGGAAAATGAATGACAGTAATTTTAGGTTATAAAATCGTCAAATTGACAATTAACGTATTCGATGCACACAAAAATCGATAACGTAATCCGAGAAAAACAAATTCAAATGATAAAGTCAGAAGTTAAGTTAATTATTTTAATAATACTCAAATAAATTTGCGTTTATAAAATTAAAATCCACGTTTACTTCGTCCATCAATTCTAAAATTCTTTTAAAATTCGTAACAGCAAAATCGCTTTCATCGTGTTTGATTTGGTTTGAGATGTCAAATACATTTTTGTTACGACGACTTAAACTATTTCTTTATGGACGAATGCATTTAGTTGTACCGACAAAACTGAATCAGCGAATGCTTTTGTTTGTTTGTAACATCGAAATCTTTAGTTGGACCTGTCACTTTGAGGGTGGAAAATTCCAGGAACGAATCGAATTTTTAGGTTAAAATTCCATTATTCACTATTATAAACGTTTCGAAATTTGAGGTTATTACACAAAAATAAAATGCATTAGGTTGATGTAAAACTGTTCGCGCTGTAAAATATACGATTGCGCAATTTTATTTGTGTAAATGATTATTATTTGCAATTTAGTGTCTTACAATAATTAAAGCAGTGACGACTGCACTCTTTTTATATTGAGTTATAATCCGCCTAAGTCTCTCAGTTTTTCGTTATGAGCCTTATAACCAAAAATCGTTTAACCACCTAATTTAGGGGTACCTCGTAACCATATACCTGAATAACAATTCACAAAAAACTATCCGTTTCCCATTATCAAATTCATTTTTTACATCGTTTTCAATTGCTCCCTCCAAAATGTCACTATAATCTTACGAAATCGAACGTCGTAATTGTTAAAATGAACGTTCACGCACTAAGAAAATCGTGGCATGAAAAATTTTGAAAATTTGCATACGACTTTTTTGACTCGACGTCGTTATCCAGTAAAGAGGAATATGTGTAATTGAGTTACACCCAAGGGGATGTAAAAAAACCTGTCCTACCTTTGCTAATTTGCCTGAGTATATTTTTATGTAGCGCGTGTACGAGAAAAAAGTTTCATTACGATAAGTACGTATAGCCGAGACTGTCAAAGAGGATCAACCAACTGGCAGGAAAATTTGATTAAATTCGTTGTCGTAGCTAAAATTACCGTACTACATTTTTGTTACGGTGTTTAAGGGAGTACCCTCGGTACCCAACTAGTCAACTGAGAGAATGTTTAGGCTTGAAATTGACTCGCGCAGTAACAGCCGTCAGTTTGGCAACCTCGCGATTTATTCAAATCTCGAGTACTCTTGTTTATAAACATGTAACCCGTTTTAAAATAAATAAAAAATGAGTAAGAAAAGTGTATGGTTGTGGAAAGGCAAAAGAGTGACAGAAAAAGTTTTAAGCAAAGGTGTAAGCAAGTTGAAATCGGGAAAAATATTAAAATACTGCAAAAAAATAACCTCGAAGCTATCCGATCAGTAAAAACAAATTTTACTATTGAAGGCCGCAGAATAATTCATCCTGAAACATTGGCAAAACAATTATTTTGTTGGAAATGTAATTCAATTTTGTCTTTGTTAGACTGTGTTAAAGAAAATAGGATTGGTTTAGCTTCAATTTTTTTTGTAAAATGTCGATCATGTCAAAGAATATGTACGGTACATACCGATAAACAGCACAAAATCGCTGGACACAGTATGCATTACGATATAAATACAAAAGCTGTAGTAGGTTTGTACAATAATTACTATTTTCAAGTTAAAAGAACAGTGAATGCTTAAACATTATAATACTGTGCAAAAATATTTATTATCACAGGCGGCTTGAATGCTGGAATGGGACAATCACACATAAATAAATTTTTTTCTGGCATAAATATTCCACAGTACAATTGGAATTCGTACAAGACTCATGAAATCGAAGTTGGATTAGCTGCAGAGAAAATGGCCTACGATAGTTGTTTAAATGCAGTTGCAGTAGAGAGAAAGATGACTATCGAAAACGTAGACACTTTCGTAAAGATGTTGTAGGTTTATTATTATTAATAAGTACCTACATATAAATATTCTACTTCTATTTTTAAATAAGTGAGAAGCTTTCTTTAAATATAAATTTAATTCTATATTGTACAAATCGTTAAAAAGATTAATTTTCTATTATTCTAATTCAGTGAATAATATATGTATATATATTATGTACATGTATTCATATTATTTTCAGGCCTCCACATCTAGACAAATCATTTATTTTTCCTGATTTTCCTACCTCAGATCCTTTGTATTCCATTAATAATTCGCATAGAGTGCGCATAGGTGCATCTCTTGATATGGGTTGGTTTACGAAGGGCTCAGGCAGATCCTACGATAGTTTATCTAGTACGGCAACGCTCATGGGAAACTTTTCGAAAAAAGTTATTTCTCATGTGACGCTTAATAGGAAATGTAGAAAATGTGATTTAGGGCAAGAAAAAGATAGTCATGATTGCAGATGCAATTTTAGCGGTACAGCCACAGCAATGGAGCCATACGCTGCAGTAAAACTTACTAAAGACAATAATATTTTATCTAGTCAAAATGTACAAGTAGGTATTATCATTGCCGATAATGACAGCAGCGCAACTCTCGCTATACGGAATTCTCAAGATCATGAAATCGTCAAACAAGTTGACATAAATCACACCAGTAAAGGTGTAGTTAATGCATTGTATAAATTGCAAAAAAAATATAAAGAACTTAGCACTGATGTTATCAAGTACTTTAAAAAATGCTTTAATTATTGCATTGCTCAAAATATTGGTAATTGCGAAAGCATGGCTGCTGCCATACGAAACATACCTCATCACAGTTTTAATATGCATAATAACTGTGGCTCGTGGTGTCAGTATTACGATTCATAAATAATAATTTGGAGTTGAATGGTGCGATAGTTGAAACAGTCACCCTCACAGAAGGCCTAATCGGTTTTTACGAGTTTTTATATCGCCTAAATAAAAAATGTATTTTAACAGCGCACAATTGCAAATTCGATTACCCACGACTGATTCTAGGAATAGAAGGTATTCATGATGGATCGTTTTCAATCAGTCGTCGAGGGATTTTGTGATACACTGCCAATAATTGCTAAGTGCAATAATCGAATAGGAAAAGGTGCAAATAAATTGGAGAATCTTGCAATCAGTTGCCAAATAAACAGTGAAAACGCGCACAATGCAGTTGCAGATGGTAAAATGCTACAAGCTATTTTATTGCATTTTAACGTATCTGAGGAAATACTAAAAAAGTCAATTATTACTTGGAATATGATAGAAAAAAAAGCAGTAGAAAAAGTGAAGGAAAAATCTAATAAAGAAACAATAACTCGTCAATTAAAAAACTTCAAAAACTTGGATAGCTGCTTATCTCGTTTTATAAAGAAAAAATTAATTGCTGCCAAAATTTCGTCTGAAATGATTAAGAAGGCTTATAAAGAAAATAAATTCGAAGGATTATTTCAACTTCTAGCCAATAAGGATGCGTGCAAGTTACAAAAAATTCGAAAGTAATTCGTAAAATAAGTGATTATTTAGATTTAAAATACAACAATAATAATTACAACAACGTGTATTGAAAATTTCGTTAATATTAAATAAATGTTACTGTTAAATATTCATTGTTAATATATGTATCTACTGTTTTTAATAAATAAACATTTTATTATACATTCAAGTTTTGTTTAATTAATTCTAAATTTATTGAAGTTGTAATTAATTAACTGAACTTTAAATCATTGTTGTGATCTGTAATTAATTTACGTTAAATTAACTTCTTATGCGTGTAAAGTTTTTTAACCTATATGCGAGCGAAAGCAATATGAATTTAACAGACAACTAGATGCAACGTTGCCACATCTCCGATTCACTATAGTTAGCCGTAAATTTACAACACAAATTATTGTATATTTATTGTTAGAAGCTCGGAAACGTAATTTTCCAAAAAGATATAAATCGGGAATAAAATTTTACATATTCATGAATTTTTTCAAATTCTTCTCATTTTGCAAATCCTTTATATACTTAAAAAAGTCCATATTCCCATAAGGTTACATGTAAATTTTAATCATTAAAATCTCGCGTTTAAAGCTCAAAAACGTCACCAAATTTTAATCAGAGCTTCAGTATACTTTAATTTAACTGTGGTTAAATTTTCAAACGATTCTCATTTTTAATTTCATTATCGACGGTACTCCCTTAAAAACAAACGTAAAAAACATACGTACCCTGGAAGAAAATACATACGTCAACGAAATTTACAATATACATAACATATACGAATTTAAAACTATATCAAACTCTAAAAATGAAAAATTTCACTGGATATAACAAAATATAGATTAAACCGTAACGCAACGAGTTGAAGGAGTTGATATAATTTTATACGAACATAGCATATATAAATTTTTTGACGATAATAATAATAATAATAATAATAATAATAATAATAATAATAATAATAATAATAATAAGAAAAATATTTATTTATATTTTTCCCATTTCTTTACTAAAACAGTTACTGCGTTAGTAAGTAAAATCTTCGCAATAAAAAATGTTCGCAATGAAATATAAATATATAATCGTTTGATACTTTTTTAACAAAATGCTACAGGTGCCTTTAATTTAATTTATTCGAAAGTACTATTAATTTTAAATAATCAAGTGCGTTATTTATTAGTACTGTGACGGGGAAATCTCACACATGTACTGCACTCAGTGTGCACTATGCGCTAATTACCTGAACGGCAGCAGAAACCGTCTCGGCGATCCTGCGTCGCGGCGGAGCGCACTCGACGCCGTATTACCCGTACACAACACGAAGTTCGCACCGCTCGGCGAACTACGTCTACCGAGATATACTCGGGGAAATCCTCCTGGGACTTGCGCTCGCTCGAGAGCGCAAGGCACGGCAAGCCAGTAATGCCCGTTGACTGAAGGTCAACGCGCCCGCGGCGGCGGCGGGGTAAGCAGGAACAGTAGGTGGAAATACACGACAAGACAAAGACTTTTCTTTTACTGCTTCTTTAATAAAAGTTTACTTTTACCACGGATACAGACTTAAAACCTAATCTACTATTTCGCGTAATCTAAGCCGCGAGCTAAATCGCGAGGAGGTTGTTGAGTATGCGCGGGAACGCGTTGCGAGAGGACGCACGAGTGTTCCTCGCGCCGATCGCCAAGGGTACGTTACTCACTCGGGCACGCTCGTTGGTACTGACTCCGCTCGTACTTGCAAGTTCATTCGGGACGACGGTGGTCTCGGACAATAGACCTCAGGATGTCTCTCGTAGGACTCGGAGGCGGGTCACACTCACACACACTCACTCGCTCTGTTCTCGTCGCGGGTCTTTTTCCGCGTGTACACGGATTACCGCTGTTACTCGGTCGCGGCCGGGAACGAATCTGACTCCTCATGCGCGGTCTCGCGATTGCCGCGCGTTGTTGCCGAATCTTCGCAGGGGGGGCGCGTTCATGTACGCGTGTATGCTCAAGTCGCGACAAATTCGGTGGTTGACGGTAATTGCGCAGTAATTATGCGCTAGAAGAATTACCGTTATATCCCTCCCCCAGACGTCAATTATCTCCGTGATAAGGGACTCTATACTTACAAACCGATTTACGCGACACATAAAGGGTGTAGGAAACCATAAGGTCTCTCAATCCAAGGAGCAAAGATAAAATAAATTTTAAGACTCCACAGGGAAGACTAAAGGTCTCCTAAATATTTATATATAAAATAAACTATATATCGCGCTGCAGTAATATTGCTAACTCAGGTAGTGAATCTAAAGTAGACGGAAAGGATGATTGAATGAGGATCATTGGGAAGTGCCACGCAAAGTTTTGCTTCGCGTCTTCCGTGGTAAATCCGTATCAACTAATGCAATGGCCTTATTTCGCGAACCTTTAGGACGACCGCGGCCTCCCTTACTTGTCACGGGGACTGTTGGCTTATCGGACGCCGTCCTAGTCGTGGGTTTTGGGCGCGTAGAGTTTGTCCTATCAACGACTATTGCGGTTTTTCGGGGCCTACCTCCACGCTTCGGGGTCGCACGCTTGTCTACAATATTAGCGTCTCCCGAACATCGCGCTTCCGATTGCGCGTTGACGCTACGCTCGCCCTTTGACGCACTCGCTGTGTCGCCACGATTTACATTTGGTAGCGCACTCACAGTGCGACTTTCGCTCGCTTGTTGCAGCGGGTCGCTCATCGCTGCTTCTACGCGCGCTTCCAACGTTGGTTGAGTGTCTACGATGTCGTCTACTTCATTGTCATTTGATGGAAGCGTCTCGCCGTCTCTTCGTGGCTTTAATTGAGACACGTGGACCAAATCAACGACGTGACCACCTCCGTCAAGTAGTCTGTACGTGTTCTCACCTAGTTTGGCGGTAATTACGTAGGGACCAGCAAATTTCGGTGTAAGTTTAGCGGCACGGCCCTCGACAGCTGAGGAAAGTACATGATTTCTTCGCCAAACTGAGTCTCCTACTTTAAACTCTACAGGTCTACGTCTTTCGTCATAATAACGCGCTTGTCTGTCCTGAGCGTCTCTCGCGCTGTCAGCTGCTGTGTCTCTTACATCAGCTAGAAGACGCATTCTCTTTTTCCAAACTTCAAGCGCATTGCGCTGTTCCTTCTCAACTACGGCTAAATCTTGTTCTCGCCGCGCTGATCCGGGTGAAGATGGGTAGCGTCCATAATTTAACAACGCTGGACTCGTCTCAATAGAACTGTGAACCGCTGTATTAAACGCGTATGTCAGCTCGCTCAGATGCTCGTCCCAAGTCGAGTGACTCTCCTCGATAAATGAGACTATCATCGTCTTCAGAGAGCGATTGACCCTCTCTACTGGGTTTGCCTGCGGGTGATACGGAGGTGTAGTAGAGTGCAAAACTCCTTGCTCGTGGAGATAATTATCTATGACACGGTTTTTAAATTCTGTGCCGTTATCGGATAAAAATACCTCCGGCACACCATATCGCAAAATAATGCGCTCTTTGAGTTCTCTCAAGATTGATTGGGCGTTCGCTCTACGTATAGCGATACACTCCGCCCAGCGAGTAAACAAATCTTGAAAAACCAATACATACTCCTTGCCGTGTTTACTGCGGGGAAACGGACCCATAATATCCGCAGCAACGATTTGCCATGGGCGGTCTATGACCCTTCGGCCCATTAACCCTGCCGGTGCTTTTTGTTCCACTTTACATTGCTGACATACGGTGCACTTTTTCACGTAGGCCTCGACATCTCGATACATGCCTGGCCAATAATAGTATAACGAGACGCGCGCATAAGTCTTTTCGCGCCCCAAGTGTCCGGCCGTGGGCTCATCGTGACACTCGCGCATTATCGACTCGCGCTTTTCTATCGGAACATAGATTTTCCAAGCTTCATCATCGTTAATCATCGCAGGTAACATCTCGTCAGGGCGGTAAATGTACAGCTGTCCACCAGTCAATTTATGTCGCGGAAACTTACTCGGCCGCTGCTCTACTTGGTGGCAAAGACGCTTGTATTGCGCATCTTGCGTTTCACTCGCCCAAGTAATTGCGCTGATTTCGAACGCTTCGTCCTCGAACATGCGCGAAAGCGCATCGGGAACATGATTTAGCGCTCCTTTTCGGTGTTCGACTACAAAAGTGTGGCCTTGCAATTCTAGCGCCCAACGGGATAATCTTCCTGTTGGATTGCGCAAATTGCACAACCATCGAAGACTGCTATGGTCGGTCAGCACCTTGAAGCTATAACCTTCGATATAGGGCCGAAACTTCTTAATCGCCCACACAACAGCGAGACATTCTCTTTCTGTGACGCTATAGTTTCTCTCTGCGGGGATCATCGTACGGCTAGCGAACTCTAGTACTCGCTCTTCTCCGTCGATAAACTGTAATAGTACTGCACCCACACCAGTATCGCTCGCGTCTGTTTGAATAACGAATTGCTCTTCGAAATTCGGGCGCTGCAAAATAGGGGCAGAAGCTACGAGCGCTTTAATTTGCGTAAAAGCTTCTTGCTGCTCCTCGAGCCATTCATATTTACGTCCCTTTTTGGTGAGTTGAGTTAGCGGCTCTGCAATCGTGGCAAAGTTTGTCAGAAACTTTCGATACCACGATGCCATGCCCAGAAAGCGTCTAAGCTGCTTAAGATTCTTCGGCGCCGGATACTCTATTATCGGCCTAATCTTCTCTGGGTCTGGTCGAAAGCCCTCGTGATTAACCAAGACGCCGAGGTACTTCACTTCCTCTCGACAAAAGACACTCTTTTCTCGGTTAATCGTGAAACCTGCCTCTTGTATCCTACGAAGAACTTTCTCAAGCATCTTGAGGTGATCTCCGAACGTTTCCGTTGCGATGATTATATCATCGAGGTACGAAAAGGACCACGGCTCGAGCTCAGGCGAAATGATTGAGTCTATCACTCGCTGAAAGGTCGCGGGCGCATACGCTAAGCCATAAGGCATGCGCTTGAACTGAAACAATCCAAGCCCTGGTACTGTGAAAGCCGTCAAGGGCCGCGAAGCTTCCTCTAGTGGTATTTGGTGATACGCACTGCTGAGATCGAGCGTGCTAATGTATCTAGCACTTTGTAATTTACGAAGTATGTTATCCATGTAGGGTAACGGATAAGCATCAGGTTTCGTTACGGAGTTGAGTTTTCGGAAATCTACGCAAAATCTATAGGTCCCATTTTCTTTGCGTACCATGACCACCGGACTTGACCAACCGCTAGTACTGGACTCAATAATTTGTGCATCAAGCATCTCCGTTACTTGCTTGTGCATTTCTTCCTCCATTTTGCGTGAAATAGGGTAATATTTTTGCTTTATCGGTCTCGCAGACTCGACCTCGATCGCGTGCTTAATACGATTTGTGCACCCTATTTTCGCATCGCTAAACGCAAGTATATGACTCAGAAGTCGGTCTACCTCTTCGCGTTCAGCGTCTCGAATTCGTGCAAGACCAACGGCAGACAATTCTATAAGCCCCCATGGTTTGAAGCCAGCTACCTCGAGATTAACTCTTTGTTTTGCCTTCTTTAAATACAAAACATTAGCATTTGGATCGTGCACGGTATCGAATAAGCGACAAAAATTAACGCCTATATAGCAGTCGTGATCGAGGTTGGGCATAATCGCCACAGTGACCTCTTTTTTCACTCCTGCGAGTTCGAAGGGCAAATCGACGTAGCCCGTAATAGGCGTATAGCGCCCATCGGCTACGCGCGCTCCGCGACCATGACACGGCCTGAGCGTGCGCCCGCAAGCACTGGCTATCTGCAAGCCCAGCGCTCCCATAACTGTACGAGCCGCACCTGGATCATACAGCGACCTTACGCGAAATCCTCCGATGTTTACTTGTAACCACCATCGATTTTCGTTCGCGTTATGGTCTGAGTTCGAACTCGTTTCCGATTTGCTCAACACCTGAGGCAAATCGTAGTCGCCGATTTTCACATCGCTTGACTCATCAGCGTCACTCACTGATGGTGCGCTTGAACCTGCGCCAGGGAATGGTGCGCTCGTTGCACTGTATCCCGTCTCTTGCGAGGTCATTTCGACTTGCATCGGACGCGTAGTAACCTCGTCTACGACGCCCGTCTCTCGTTTCCCGAAGTCGCGCGTTTACTGCATTGGTATGCCAGGTGAGTGGGGTCACCGCACACGTAGCAACAACGTTTTGGCTTACTTTCCGTCTTTGGAGAGGTTTCTAGCCTTTGTTCTTCGCCCTTCTTTTCAGAATCCTTGTTGGAGTTCTGGTTTTGGCGTGGGCTACGCGTACGTCCACGGCCACCTTTCTTGTTCTTGCGCGAGGGGGACGGACTCTGATTTGGGTTTCGATTACCGGGCTGGTTCTTATTGGAATTATTTGCGCTTTCGTTGCGTTAAATTCGGACAAAGCTTTTGTCATAATTGCTGCTATTTCCGTGAAACTGTAGGACGTCTCCGTTGAGTCCACGGCAGCTATTTTAGGTTTATTTTCCTTTTTGGCAATAGGCTTGTAAGCCATTTCCGGTAAAATCGTGGTTTCCGGTAACGGAGGTGAGCGATATGTGTGCTCCATCTCAAACGCTAGTTCTACCTCAGCCGCACGCTCAAGTAGATCATCAACCGTCTCAAAATCTGCTCGACGAACTAAGCGCTTAATACGCGGGAGCATGTTATAGTGCAACAAATCCAACTGCGCGCTTAGATTCGGAGTCGGTTCTTGTTTACGCATAATTCCCAGTAAACAAGTTATGTAATCGCGCACTGGCTCTTGCGCCCCTTGCGTGCGCGCATTTGCCTCGGCTACTAACCTCTGTTGGTAGCCTCGCGCTTTACCGTACCACTTCCTCGCATCGGCACAAAAATCACTCCACGTTTGCCATTTTTCTTTGTGATTTCTATACCACGTGGCAGCTACTCCTGTTAACAACTCGGATAACGAGGAGAGTAACTCTGCGTCTGACAAATTCCCGAGCGCACGACACTCTTCTACTCGAGTTAAGAAAAGTTCAATACTTTGTTCGCGCTCGCCTGCAAATTGGACATTCCATTTGCGTACGATTTGCCCAACGTCACGCTTACCGGGGTTTGTACTGTTGAATCGATAATCATAATCGTTCGATCGATTGCGATATGATTCCTCTTGATACTGGGTTTCGAGAGGGTTTCCCCCCCTCCAAACGTTACTAATCCCGTGAGCGTTCATCTGTCCAGTTCTGTTAGGGCTACTGGATTGAGGCTGTCCGTAAATATTGAAGGTATCTTGAAAATTTACGCGCCTATCTGTTGCATTAGCTGCATTTGTGTTCTGCGCGTTTGCGATTGGCGCAGTTATTTGCGTAGATTGCGTTCCTATCCTAGTGCTACTCGCTTGCACGGGGACAGTTAATTGCGTTAACATGTGCATCATTACGTCCATTTTATCCTCGAATTCTTTATATTTATCCAACTTTTGTTCTAACTTGTTAAATCTTTCGTTAGACACATTTATAAATTGGATGAAATCCGTCGGTACTTGGCACTCTGTTCCCGACGGCAACGTTCTCGTCGAAAAGTTTTGGGACTCGTTGGACGATTGTCTTTCAGCTTGTGCTAAATTAGTATTTGTGCTCATCTGACCAGTGTCTGTGAGCGTTCCTTCTTGTGGCGAAGTTTCTGTTTGTCTGCTCGTGCTTTCTATCGCTTGCTCATTTTGCGAGATAAGTTGATCCATTTGTCTAATTTGGATCAATGGATCTGTATTAATTAGGGATATCGGGTGAGGCGCGTCATGATCTACTCCTTCTTCCAAGATCGTAGATCCTGATTTTTCTGCGCACGTTTGATTTATAAACGTGCGTCTCAATTCTTCGCGTTTAACCCGAGCGTCTTCGTAAGGTAAATCGCTAGATTCAAAGTCTGCTTGCGAGTAATAACCTAGTAACCACTTGTGCAAACGAGAAACTTTCTCTAACCTGAGCCCTGCGTGACTCAAGTTGAGTGCAGTGAGGGTTTCTTCTATATCCTCGGGAGACAAAGCATAGCACCAATGCTGAAGTTGTAATTGCGTATTTTCTGACATTTTCGCAAAATGTCGTATGCGCTACGTAAAACTAACTTTTTACAAGTGCGCTTATAACGCAAAATTACCACTGTGTGTGCGCGTTCTCACTCACACTGAGATTCGTTCTAATATACTTTTGGAATATTTAAATTCCAAAAATATATTTTGGCCGGATTTATTATATATTCAATAATAAAGGAGCTATCAATAAAAAATCAAAATGTGCATACGATTTGCAAGTAATGAATTTATAAATATAGCAAATTAAACAATATTAAGTTTACAAAGTAAAAAAAAATAAAAAAATTGTTGCATTCTCTTACACACTTGCGCAGACACAGCGGTGTAACGCAGAAATTTCTATTTTCGCAATTGGAAAAAAAAAAAAAAATTAAATTAATTAAATTCGGTTTGATAAACAATCCATGAAAATTTCAAGTAATTTGATAATATTTATTTTTCTCAGTAAAAAAAAAAAAAAAAACCACTTGCGAAATCAACGCCACGCCAAGAATACTCATGAACAATAACAAAAAAAGTTCGCGTTAATTTCAGTTTTTAAATTGATATTAAAAAAAAATAAAATTAGTCTCAATATTACACCAAAAAAAATTAAAGAGTTAGAGCGACACTCATCAAATGCTCCGTTGTGAAAAATTACAAAAGACAACTTATAATTTTAAACAAATTAAAGGCTCTTTAATTTTTAAAAAAAATTGAAAAATTCTTGCGTGTGAATTTCAAGATATTATTCTCGAGTAATATCTTGAATTGCGTTTGAAATTATATTTCTTATAATTTCGGCATTTCTGCGTTTATACACAGTGAAAATGTAAACAATGCGCTCTGTTTACTATCGCGCGATGGGTGCCTCCTCGCGTCGATCTCACCTTCGAGGTGTCCTAACGTCGATACACGCTTGTTTGCTAATTTTAAATTAGATTCATCAATCTAATATGTGCGCTACATTTGCGCTTAAAATTCATTGCAAACACGTGACGGAAGATTTATTAATACACGAAAAATTAGAGTCTAAGAGAAAGAAAAAAAAAGTTTTCCTGTTTCCTCGCGCCCGTTTACAACAAACGGCGAAAAACCATTGTTTTTCTGCGCGTAACCTACTATTCCGAACACCAGGAGTTGGGCGCCAGCTGTGACGGGGAAATCTCACACATGTACTGCACTCAGTGTGCACTATGCGCTAATTACCTGAACGGCAGCAGAAACCGTCTCGGCGATCCTGCGTCGCGGCGGAGCGCACTCGACGCCGTATTACCCGTACACAACACGAAGTTCGCACCGCTCGGCGAACTACGTCTACCGAGATATACTCGGGGAAATCCTCCTGGGACTTGCGCTCGCTCGAGAGCGCAAGGCACGGCAAGCCAGTAATGCCCGTTGACTGAAGGTCAACGCGCCCGCGGCGGCGGCCAAGTGGGGGGGAACAGTAGGTGGAAATACACGACAAGACAAAGACTTTTCTTTTACTGCTTCTTTAATAAAAGTTTACTTTTACCACGGATACAGACTTAAAACCTAATCTACTATTTCGCGTAATCTAAGCCGCGAGCTAAATCGCGAGGAGGTTGTTGAGTATGCGCGGGAACGCGTTGCGAGAGGACGCACGAGTGTTCCTCGCGCCGATCGCCAAGGGTACGTTACTCACTCGGGCACGCTCGTTGGTACTGACTCCGCTCGTACTTGCAAGTTCATTCGGGACGACGGTGGTCTCGGACAATAGACCTCAGGATGTCTCTCGTAGGACTCGGAGGCGGGTCACACTCACACACACTCACTCGCTCTGTTCTCGTCGCGGGTCTTTTTCCGCGTGTACACGGATTACCGCTGTTACTCGGTCGCGGCCGGGAACGAATCTGACTCCTCATGCGCGGTCTCGCGATTGCCGCGCGTTGTTGCCGAATCTTCGCAGGGGGGGCGCGTTCATGTACGCGTGTATGCTCAAGTCGCGACAAATTCGGTGGTTGACGGTAATTGCGCAGTAATTATGCGCTAGAAGAATTACCGTTATAGTACTAATAAATAACTGAAGACACACGATTGCTACTACAATAAATTGCTGAAATCACAATGGAATGGACATGTATTTCTATTGAAAAATAACACATTTATTGCAGAAAAGTATATGCACTACAATTATTAGGCTTACTTTATTTGTTTACTTTTATTCTAACAAATCCTACGTAATACATAATACAATCGTTAAATATCGAAAAAAACCTTATGCGAAGGTGTAAAAATTCGCAGTATGATGTAATTCTTATCACACATTTCTAATTGATGTTTAATACATGTTGTAGTTTATAAAATTATTAAATATTATACTTACGTAAGAATCGAACTCGTATATTGGCTTTATAGAAAATAAAAAAATGGTTTTAAAGTATCCATAATAAGGATGGAGAACGATAGAGCATCCACTTAAATAACAATATGTTTTTTTAAACATTTAGTATTTCTTTAAAATTATTTAAAAAAATCAATGTAAGCTGTCAAAGTGTCATTTTTAAAAAAACCTATATGTCTCAAAATTACAAAACTTCCAAATGATATCTACACTTTGATACATATGAATAATGTAACATTCATTTAATTAATATTATTTTTTTCTTTGGAATTATTCACGTCAGTGTAACTATTACACATTCATATTTTATTTAGCACTGAATATATTTACTGAAAAGTTACCAACTAGAAGCCATTTAAAAGCAACCGAATCAAAGTATTGTTTATATATAATATATGTATAATTTAGTTAAAAAAAAATTGTGGCATACATAATTATAAATTGTGTATATTTGAATGAATTTTTAATTAAACTGTTATGACCCGGATCGTTACATTCTGCAAAATATTTGCAGAAACTACATTTTAAATTATATATAATAAAGAGCGTTAATAAATTTTATCATTATAATACATTGAACAGTAGTAAAATAAAATTTTATTCATCTTGAATATTTGTAGTTTGTTAAAAATAACTATTTACCAAAAAGTACAACCTAGAGGCCAATTTAAAAGCTTTACTAAATTTTCAAAATATTATTTCTTGTTTATAAAATTAGTTTAAAGAAATTGTGGTATCTATTATGTATATTTGAAATTTTTAATCAAAATGTTCTGACCCGGATGTTACTTTTTATATTATATATAATAAAAAAAGGCTAATAGATTTCATTATAATACATTGTAATTAAAAATTTAATGAATATACTAGCCAAAAATTTAATGAATATATGTTTGCGTATTGAATTTTTAAATAAACCTTTCTGACCCGGATGATTGTATTTTGCATAAAGTTATGAATAAAAAACAAATTATAAGTGTTAATATACGAGATAAATGGTCCAAATTTAGCTATTGTTAAGGTAAATTGAGAAAAACAACAGCAGTGTGATGCGCCAAGAACGGATAACAATTTACCAGAAAAGTATAATAATGTAAATAGTTTTGACAAAAAATACGTACGATAATACTAACAAACCTGTTGTGAGTATAAAAAAATTAATTTTTTTTTCATTCAACCTAATTTTATTTATTTCATTAAAATTATAAAATGTGTAATGTACGTAATATACGTACATACGTGATGACAGGTAATAGAAGCTCCCTCTCACGGTCGTATTTGCTTATACCATAAATTTTTACTCCTGTACGCGTTCTCTCACTGGCTGGAAAGCATAGCTTTCTTTTCTATCTTTTGCATCTCCCATTTCATTTTTTTTGAGTTAGCTATGCTATATATATATGGGAGATTCCATGTGAAGTGATCCAGGTAAAAAATAGATTTTGTTTTAATGTATGGAATCAGTAGAAAACTACTTGAATAGAGTGTAGCTAAATTTTTAGAACTAAATTTCAATTAGTACCAGAGCTGTAACCAATCAAAAAATCGAATTTTTTTAAAAAAATGACTTTATGGCCATTTTTATCACTTAATAACTCAAAATCTAACAATTTTTTCTTATACACATTAAATTTGAAAAAGTTTATTAATCTCAAGAAGAATCAGTTCAAATATTTTATTTATTTTATTTTAAAACTTTGAATATAGTTATAATCAATAAAAACCTTTATAGTAAAAAAAGGGTTGTACGATCAAAAATATTTTATCCATCCAAGAATCTAATTCATCGATGATTAATTACCTTCAAAATGGTGCAAAGTTTGAGTGCGGCAGAGCATTTCACACAAAGTTATGGTGTTTTTAGGCAAATTTCTTAAAAAAAGAGAGCAAATGCATTTTATGAAAAACACAGACTAACCGTATACTTGCATTCAAACAACATGGCACTATCATTCTTAAATAATACAAAAATATACTATTTAATGTTAGTTACTGATACTTTTCAATCTCTAAGCTGCTTACAAACACAAAGCAGTAGGTATAAGCAGTTATACCTGTTATATAATTGGATAAATACCTGAAACTTTTTATAATTCCAATAAATTAAATTATATAACAGGTATAACTAAAAGTATCAGACTTAAATAACAACTAAATAAAAGTATCAGTAACTAACAATAAATAGTATATTTTAGTAATATTGAGGAATAATAATGCCATATTGTTTGAATGCAAGTATACGGTTAGTCTGTTTTTTTCATAAAATGCATTTGCTCTCTTTTTTTAAGAAATTTGCCTAAAAACACCATAACTTTGTCTGAAATGCTCTGCCGCACTCAAACTTTGCACCATTTTGAAGGTAATTAATCATCGATGAATTAGATTCTTGGATGGATAAAATATTTTTGATCGTACAACCCTTTTTTTACTATAAAGGTTTTTATTGATTATAACTATATTCAAAGTTTAAAAATAATATAAATGAAATATTTGAACTGATTCTTCTTGAACTTAATAACCTTTTTCAAATTTAATGTATATAAGAAAAAATTGTTAGATTTTGAGTTATTAAGTGATAAACATGGCCAATAAGTCAATTTTTTCAAAAAATTCTATTTTTTGATTGGCTACAACTCTGGTACTAATTGTAATTCAGGTCAAAAAATTTAGCTACACTCTATTCAAGTAGTTTCTTACTGATTCCATACATTAAAACAAAATTCTATTTTTTAACTGGATCACTTCAGATGGAATCTCCCATATATATATATAAACGTCGAACGAGAACAAAAAAAAACCGACAAGCAATATCTTTGTCGCGGATTTTCTTAAATAGACGTAAATGAATTTGGTCAAAACTTGATGTAAACTGAAGAATAAATAAAAAGGGAAACTGCGGTTGTCGTATAGATTTCATAAAAATAAATATTGTAATAAATAGTTATAAGAGGAAAAATACGACGACTGAATTAGCTGTACATAAGTCTTAAACGGCCACACTTGCTGTCGCGCCCTTCGACATAAAATGTCAACATTACGAAAACGAACGCTAAGACATGAAAAACAATCATAATGATAGGTACACTAAATGAAAAAAGGAATTAATATATTAAAAAATCAGCGGGTTTCCTAGAATTGATAAATTTCAAGCTAAAAAATCTAACTTATACAAATAATATGCATATACAGTTATACCAATACATAAGAGAAGCCGTAAATAAAATCTATACAAATATGTACATGTACAACGATAATAACACTTAAGTTAATTATGTGAATATAAAGAAGAAATAATAAATAAATAAAAAAAGAAATTCAATTCGTATACTATACATAGACCTAGTGCTGCCTAATACATAGACCTATAGAAAGATTTATAAAGGTATATTGTATAAATCCATACACGTCGATACCAACCATCAAGCAATCTATTTTTAGTCTATAGTAAAAAAGAAGGTTAGAGTCGAAAACTCTGGTTCTCTTTATATTTTTGCAGTAGCAAACATATCCCAGTGTCTGGTAATGATCTGCTTACCGGACAATCTTCTAGTTAGTTAATAATTGTTTGTATATAATATGCAATGGTATTATTGTTTTCTATGTACTTTTTAGGTGTTGTCAGGATAAATTTTTATTTATATTCCATAGTTTATGCATTTTTAACCGATTTCAACCAAAAAAGTCATTTTTTCACGAAGGCCTGGATATACATACATGTATATATACACACACGCACACCACGTACGGAAAAATAAATAAATAATAAACTATAACGGTGGAGCGTTAAAAATCGCGAAATCGAAAAGAAAGTTTGAGCTCGTATCTCGCATTTACGTATACGTCCCTCCCGTGGCACTTCCGGAAAGTGCATTAAACCGAACTATCTAAATTCCGTCAGGAGTTCGATGTCAGAGGCAGGGAAGAAAGGAAAAGTCCGTGGGTGAGATAAAAATACCGGCGATTTAAAAGTGAAGAAGACGTTAAAGAAAAGTCGAACCCGGTATGTATATATACACATATATATATATAGGTACAGGAGGAGCCTATAGTCAACCGGGTACGCGAGGAAAGAAAGTTTGATGCGGGTAGATCGGGTGGGTATTAACGCCTGGTATCGTCAAAACTTTTCAGATCCACCCGAACCGAGGCTCGCCCCGTATTTTCCAAAGAATTTACCTTAAATTTCTAATAACCTTTTCTTTTCCGCCACCGACACCGACGATCCGATCCTTTCACTCGATCCGGTTATCACATCTCGTTAATATGAGAAAAAACAACGATTTCTAATTTGTCTCTCTTAGCACCGAAGAGTTAATATTACAAAAAAAAAGTAATAGAATAGTCGTCGTTTGTTTTATCACGGTAGTTATACGGCCGGCAACTCTTGGGTAAGATTTATCGTGTTTTTACGATTGGAACCGATCGGATAGCGGTCTCGATTTATAACTCGAGATACGATCTTATACGGGTTATTATGTGTTTTGCCGACCGAAGACGAGAACCACCGTCGAAGCTATTGCGATCGCGACAAAAACGATTTCTTAATTGAATC
This sequence comes from Theocolax elegans, assembly GCA_026168455.1. NCBI lineage: Eukaryota > Metazoa > Arthropoda > Insecta > Hymenoptera > Cerocephalidae > Theocolax > Theocolax elegans. The sequence goes on along the minus strand of CM047431.1, from coordinate 60,842,007 downwards.
GGAAGTGTCGCATTAATCTTATGGTTTTGTCCGAACCGTGCTTCCCCTTTTCCCGTTCTCCCGATACCACCCCCTCCCCCCCTCGGTTCTCCTTCCTTTTTTACTTTGATGCTTTCGGTCTTTATTTTGATGGAATGGTTCGCAAGTACTTTTAAAACCTTACGATCCAGGAAAAACGGCTTAGGGGTAAACTTAGATAGGAAAACTTTGTATTGCAATGAAATTCGAATTCGTAGTTTATATTTATATATCTATATACCTTACCTCTCTATATCTCTCTCTCTTTTTTTCGATAGCATTTAAATCTCGTTTTTATATTTTATTTACTTTTTACCCGTTACCCGTCGCCGGTTCTGATTGAAACTTTAATTGCCGAAAGAAAATCTTCGAGCAAAATGGTGACGCGCTGGATTATCTTTTTGATTACTGCATAAAAGAGAAAAGAATATTTGCAACGAGTTACAGTATATTTATTTATATATGAGGAATCCACGATAAATCTTTCAAAGTGTTTCCTAAAAAATATTTTTTTGTTTTTTTAGGCCACACCTTTACAGACTCACTTTTCTTCATTTTGAGTCTATGTAATATGTGAACGAAATTTGAAATTTGAAATTAATACTTACAACTATTCACGCTTGAATTTTCTAATAGCCAGCTATCAGTTACCATCCATTATTTATTTTTCTGTTTTCATTTTGAAACATCTTCTGAAATATGTGTGTGATTTTCTTATTTCGAAATGAACCATTGTAAAAAGATGTGTAATACTTCGTTTCTACTTACCGAATGAAAGACACTTTTAAAGGTTAAAACTAGCTTTTTAAATCGACAAGTAATAAGAAACACCAAATTTCATTCCAATGAGTGGAAAAAAATCGTTTCATCGCAAGAAACACAGAGAAAAAAAATTTGCTGGAACAACTAAATATAATTCGTGAAAGAATCCCTATATTTTAAACAACCAACTGAACCAACATCTATGTGGTTAGAGCAATATAAATGCCAGTTTATTTCACTTACTAACTGTTGCTTTAACCACGCATACTTAAATAATCATTTTTTGATAATTTATTTATCTTACCGATGTTTCAGGTATATATTTTACGTAACCACTTAACTACATGTAAATGTATTACGATGAAAATATGCACTTTTAGTACGGTATAATTAAAAAATAAATGACTTGAAATAAGTTAATTTAAGTCTTTTACTACTTCAGTTGAACTTTGGGTAAGATTTATCGTGTTTTTACGATTGGAACCGATCGGATAGCGGTCTCGATTTATAACTCGAGATACGATCTTATACGGGTTATTATGTGTTTTGCCGACCGAAGACGAGAACCACCGTCGAAGCTATTGCGATCGCGACAAAAACGATTTCTTAATTGAATCGGAAGTGTCGCATTAATCTTATGGTTTTGTCCGAACCGTGCTTCCCCTTTTCCCGTTCTCCCGATACCACCCCCTCCCCCCCTCGGTTCTCCTTCCTTTTTTACTTTGATGCTTTCGGTCTTTATTTTGATGGAATGGTTCGCAAGTACTTTTAAAACCTTACGATCCAGGAAAAACGGCTTAGGGGTAAACTTAGATAGGAAAACTTTGTATTGCAATGAAATTCGAATTCGTAGTTTATATTTATATATCTATATATACCTTCCTCTCTCTCTATCTCTCTCTCTTTTTTTCGATAGCATTTAAATCTCGTTTTTATATTTTATTTACTTTTTTCCCCGTTACCCGTCGCCGGTTCTGATTGAAAACTTTAAATTGCCGAAAGAAAATCTTCGAGCAAAAATTGGTGACGCGCTGGATTATCTTTTTGATTACTGCATAAAAAGAGAAAAGAATATTTGCAACGAGTTACAGTATATTTTTCATATATGAGGAAATCCACGATAAATCTTCCAAAGTGTTTCCTAAAAAAATATTTTTTTGAGGCACACCTTACAGACCTCACTTTTCTTCATTTTTAGTCTATGTAATATGTGAAACGAAATTTGAAATTTGAATTATATACTTCCAACTATTCACGCTCTGAATTTTCTACATAGCCAGATATCAGTTACTCATCCATTATTATATTGTTTCTTGTTTTCATTTTTGAAACCATCTTCTGAAATATGTGTGTGATTTTCTTATTTCGAAATGAACCATTGTAAAAAGATGTGTAATACTTCGTTTCTACTTACCGAATGAAAGACACTTTTAAAGGTTAAAACTAGCTTTTTAAATCGACAAGTAATAAGAAACACCAAATTTCATTCCAATGAGTGGAAAAAAATCGTTTCATCGCAAGAAACACAGAGAAAAAAAATTTGCTGGAACAACTAAATATAATTCGTGAAAGAATCCCTATATTTTAAACAACCAACTGAACCAACATCTATGTGGTTAGAGCAATATAAATGCCAGTTTATTTCACTTACTAACTGTTGCTTTAACCACGCATACTTAAATAATCATTTTTTGATAATTTATTTATCTTACCGATGTTTCAGGTATATATTTTTACGTAACCACTTAACTACATGTAAATGTATTACGATGAAAATATGCACTTTTAGTACGGTATAATTAAAAAATAAATGACTTGAAATAAGTTAATTTAAGTCTTTTACTACTTCAGTTGAACTTTAAATAAGATTTTAATTTCTCAAATTAAATATAGCCTGTTAAACAAATCGAGGTATATAAGTTGCCGAACCATAAAAATTAAATTAAATTCATCACCTTTAAATTACATACTTAATGAAGTACGTAATTGATGTGTAATCAATATTCGTTTGTACCTTTTACCAAGTATTTTGTTACAATTAAGTGTACCACCAATAAAATTGTTTGCTACATTGGAGCGTTATTTCCCCCCTCCAAAAAAAAAAAATTATTTTCTCATATAATTAATGAAAAATTCCATAAAATATTATTATCTATATACAAATTTTATCGGAGAAACCCAAATAACCCAATAAAACATACGATTATGAATAAATAAGATATGATTTCACGTACAGCAGATGTATAGTATTCGCAACTATAAACCCGGATATCATATGTACGTGAAATTCCCGTATAACGTAAATTATATAAAAGAATTTTGAATTTTTATATGAAAAATACAAAGTAATGCATCTCTTCATTGAAATAAGTAGCAATAATCACATTTTTTATCTTATTTTTTTATTAAACACCTAAACTTTTTTTTGGGGGGTAATTTTTTATTCTCTTCAATAAACCCATTTTTCAACCTATTTTTATTCTAAACGCCTATTTCATTGTATTTATATTATACCACAATATTCCGCGTACGAAATATACTATTTATATGTATAATACAATAAATACATCACGAGTAGAAAATCCAGTATATATACGTCTACAGCCGAATTTGATCATCCGGTCCGGAGACGTATAGAGTAAAATTCGAGCGTTGGATCAAGCGTGTAACGCTTTTAATTTACGGCCCGGATTTAAGTCCCATTAAATTGAATTGCCGGTAAGATTTAAATTTTATTAGCTAAAGTAAAGTGATGCGGTGGCGCGGTCGGTATAAACGTCCCGATTATCGAAAGGTCACGGATTCGATTCCCGGTCACGTCTATCATTATTTTCGAACCTATGTATATACATAATTAAATTATAAGCGTGCGGAACATCCGACAAACGTTGTTATCCGATAAATAATCGTATAAATTTTGCGAATGATAAAATTAAACTTCAAAATCGCAGTAATTCACAGAATTTTTGTCAATACGTGCGTCGCTGATGTAGCAACCATAGATAATAAACAATCGAGGTATAGCATTTACAGTTCTTTTTTAAAAATGTGAATTCATCAGTCTAAAAAAATCAATCTAACCCAAATATCACACGATAAGTATGTAATAGATATAGACACATTATATTTCATATAATTGACTGTAAGACCGATAAAAATATTAATTAATTTAATATATATAGACGTTGATAAAAATGCACTAAAAATAAAGTTGGTTATAAAAATTATATATAAGTATAGTTATAAAATTACTGTTATTTTTTAAAAATAATATAATATTACGAGTAGTTAACGTTCGTTAACATTTAATTATAAGTTTTACTAATATTTTAAAATTTATAGAATAATATATAAATATCGAGGACTGGTTCATATACTTGCATTCACTTACCGGAAACCCATAATTTTTCCGGACTGTTTATAAGAAGTATTACACAAAGCATTCAGGTCAAGTACTGTTGCCAGATCGGGACCGAGCAATGGAATCTTCCGGAATCGTATCCGGGCCAAATTACTGACGTACGACGATTTCTACTTGGGATGTACACTTGATATTTGATGGTTGCCGTTATTAATAATACTATATGAATTTTATGAGAAATCCGAAATGGCAATTTAGTTTATTGAACTACATATTTGAAAATGTTTCTACCGAAAATATATTTTTCCAATTGAAAAATCGTCTTTGAAAAGTCAAACTCGTAACGACTGAGAAGTGCCATTTTTGGACAAATAATTATTTTATACTAAAATTTAACGATAATCATGAGAACATTGCCCTTTGTTGCGACAGTTAAATTTTAATATAAAATATTATTATCTATATACAAATTTTATCGGAGAAACCCAAATAACCCAATAAAACATACGATTATGAATAAATAAGATATGATTTCACGTACAGCAGATGTATAGTATTCGCAACTATAAACCCGGATATCATATGTACGTGAAATTCCCGTATAACGTAAATTATATAAAAGAATTTTGAATTTTTATATGAAAAATACAAAGTAATGCATCTCTTCATTGAAATAAGTAGCAATAATCACATTTTTTATCTTATTTTTTTATTAAACACCTAAACTTTTTTTTTGGGGGGTAATTTTTTATTCTCTTCAATAAACCCATTTTTCAACCTATTTTTATTCTAAACGCCTATTTCATTGTATTTATATTATACCACAATATTCCGCGTACGAAATATACTATTTATATGTATAATACAATAAATACATCACGAGTAGAAAATCCAGTATATATACGTCTACAGCCGAATTTGATCATCCGGTCCGGAGACGTATAGAGTAAAATTCGAGCGTTGGATCAAGCGTGTAACGCTTTTAATTTACGGCCCGGATTTAAGTCCCATTAAATTGAATTGCCGGTAAGATTTAAATTTTATTAGCTAAAGTAAAGTGATGCGGTGGCGCGGTCGGTATAAACGTCCCGATTATCGAAAGGTCACGGATTCGATTCCCGGTCACGTCTATCATTATTTTCGAACCTATGTATATACATAATTAAATTATAAGCGTGCGGAACATCCGACAAACGTTGTTATCCGATAAATAATCGTATAAATTTTGCGAATGATAAAATTAAACTTCAAAATCGCAGTAATTCACAGGATTTTTGTCAATACGTGCGTCGGCTGGATGTAGCAACCATAGATAATAAACAATCAAGGTATAGCATTTACAGTTCTCTTTTCAAAATGTGAATTCATCAGTCAAAAAAATCAATCTAACCCAAATATCACACGATAAAGTATGTAATAGATATAGACACATTATATTTCATATAATTGACTGTAAGACCGATAAAAATATTAATTAATTTAATATATATAGACGTTGCACTAAAAATAAAGTTGGTTATAAAAATTATATATAAGTATAGTTATAAAATTACTGTTATTTTTTTAAAAATAATATAATATTACGAGTAGTTAACGTTCGTTAACATTTAATTATAAGTTTTACTAATATTTTAAAATTTATAGAATAATATATAAATATCGAGGACTGGTTCATATACTTGCATTCACTTACCGGAAACCCATAATTTTTCCGGACTGTTTATAAGAAGTATTACACAAAGCATTCAGGTCAAGTACTGTTGCCAGATCGGGACCGAGCAATGGAATCTTCCGGAATCGTATCCGGGCCAAATTACTGACGTACGACGATTTCTACTTGGGATGTACACTTGATATTTGATGGTTGCCGTTATTAATAATACTATATGAATTTTATGAGAAATCCGAAATGGCAATTTAGTTTATTGAACTACATATTTGAAAATGTTTCTACCGAAAATATATATTTTTCCAATTGAAAAATCGTCTTTGAAAAGTCAAACTCGTAACGACTGAGAAGTGCCATTTTTGGACAAATAATTATTTTATACTAAAATTTAACGATAATCATGAGAACATTGCCCTCTCTTGCGACAGTTAAATTTTAATATAAAATATTATATTATGTAAAAACAGTATTTCTCCGTTGGTAAATGATTTGGTGCGAAAGTCAACTTTTATCCTACCTACTTTATCAACCGAGGTATAAATAAATTTAATTATTATTAATAATATATGATAGTATTTGAATAAAATAGAAAACGCGCCTTTACTTACAAACGATTAATCTCTGTGCAAGATTTAAGGAGGTGGCGTACTTGGTGTGTTATCGACCGAGCAAAAAAGAGCATTATCACATTTATTTAAAAATATGCAATTTTATGAAAAACCAAAATACAGAACTGCACTAGATAATTAAATAATAAGTAATTCTACAAAGTTCCAGGTCAATATACGACAAAGACATCTTAAAAAATTTTTGCACCGAAAATATACGATTATCCCTGATTTTTCAGTACAGAAATTTTTTAGGGTGTCTTTGCCATATTGACCTGAAACTTTGTAGAATGAGTTATTATTTAATTATATCTACTGCTTCCGTATTCGGTTTTTTTAAAAAAATTGCATATTTTTTAAATAAATGTAATAATGATCTTTTTTGCTCGGTCGGTAACCCACCTTGTATGCCATCCCCTTAAGATTAAAATTCAATCAGGTTTTCGAGATATCTCTGACGTGTCTAAAAAACGTTGATTATGTTACCACCCGTTTCATATTATTCGAGAAGGATTTCTTGAAAATATTTATTGAATTTTAGACTCAAATTTTGTCGAAAGGCATGAGTCGATTGGAAACAAAGGTGCTGTTTCAAATACTGTAATATTTTATCAATTATAATTCAATATGTATTTACCTCGGTTGATAAGGGCTACATTCTCGTGAATCAACTAAAATTTAACATAATGACGTCTTATTCAATAACCTAATACCTCTATAATTACTATATGTAAAAAAATGTATATAAATCGTTAAATAAACATAAACAATAATAATTAAAATTTTTCACTGAATCGGTGACAATGAGACATCCCACCCCTGAAATTACAACAGCCACAGGTATATAATCGTGGAACGAGCATATAGTCCAGTAATTATATAGCGAGCTCGACTATGCGGAATGAAAAAAAGAAAAAAAAAGTGGTATAAATAAAACGATGGTAAACGAAATACTCACATTTGCGAGTAGCAGCATGACTCGGAGTCGCAAAGACAAATATCGCTGCAACGAGGAAAATCCTAAGGCCTTTCAGGAAATACTCGGCCATGTCTAGATGCGACCGAGTTGAGCCCACGTCACTTATTCCTCTCTGCTCTCATCTGCGGCTATTACCTGCAACATGTCCGCATTCATGTATGTATTAGACACGAACCGCACACACGTTTGCACATATATATATATATATATATACACGTATACGTCGATTACACGGGCGCATCACCAGCTGTTGCGGATTTGTACACAACGGCTGCTTTAGAACCCTCTATTATACGGTTTGCGTTTCATTACACGATATACGCCATTGATAGGCCTTCTTTCGAACTAAAATTTACTCTACACACTTGTACCCTATAATCATTTTACGATCATTATTATTATTTACACGTATCATTTATTATCATTATATTAATATGATTGTTATACTTTGTTATTTATTCAACTACCTGCTAATGACGAATTTAATAAATCGTTGTATACGTAAACGCACAGAGGCGTTCCGTGTTTGGAGCATTTATTGACTCGCGATCATATGTATATATATACATATACACACACGGATGTTTCAGTGTACGATGTATACCTTCCCTTGCGGTTCGATGTTTAGTCTCGCGTCGTATCGTGCATGTTTGCGAACCTAAAATTTCATGGAAGATTAATTTGTCGATTTATTCAAACTTAGTTTATATATTATTATTTATATATTCTCTTTCTCATCGTGATTGAAACGTACATGTATATGTATATATATAAAATATGATGACTCGCGGAAATTGGAGATTCGACATATGTGTACGTAACATCCAAATTTTCGCTCGGTGTATTTCGAGGTATATCTCGTCAGGTTGTAAACGCAGATTGAGATTTTAATCTGCAATTCTGTGGTAAACATAATGAGATCGTGTTTGCCTTGGTAAATACCTTCGGAGCACGGTGCGCGTATGCTACTCGAACACTTTGGCAAATCAAATTATATCTGCTTTGCGAATTTTTAGAATAATACGAGATTTCGTTTGTACCTGTATAACATCCTATTTTTCTGGACATTTTTATCCCTAGTAGAAATCAACATTAGTTTCTAGCCAGTACATCGGTAATATTAAGATGAAAAACGGTTAATTATTTATATTGCAATTATATTATTTCTTAATTAAATACATCGTTTCAAGTGTGTATTCGTATCACTGTCATTATCAGTGGTTAACATTATTTAAACATTCTATTTATATAATTTATATATATATATATATATATGGGCTATTTCACGTCAAGTGGTACGATGAAAATTTTAAATCGCTCCAAAATTTGAATTCAGGCTGGAAATATCTTTCAGAAGATAGAAAAAAATTTTTAGGTGTTAAAAATAATTTGCCTAAGACTTATTCCACCATGAAAAATGAAAATTTTTCAATTTTTTAGAAAAATTTCTATTTTCAAAGCCATTTATCTCAAAATCTATTGACTTTTTTGAAAAAACATTACAAACAACTTTTGTTCAAAATAATCTTTAGAACTTATCTACCTGGGTTACAATTCTTAATTTTAAAATCTCGAAGAAATATAATGCCCGGAAATATTGAATATCAAAAAAAGGCGACCACGCCACAATCGATTTTGATCTAACACCGCTCAAAAGATCACATTTTTCGCGAGCTTTCGAATGGCGGTGGTTAGATTATTGGCCAAGACCGCTGGTGTAAGTTATGCCCTAAAATACACGAAAATTAGTGATTTTATGAGGTTTATGGGGTATAACTTACACCAACGGTCTTGGCCAATAATCTAACCACCGCCATTCGAAAGCTCGCGAAAAATGTGATCTTTTGAGCGGTGTTAGATCAAAATCGATCATGGCGTGGTCGCCTTTTTTGATATTCAATATTTACGGTGGTTCTATCTCTTCGAGATTTTAAAATTAAGAATTGTATCCCGGGTAGATAAGTTCTAAAGATTATTTTGAACAAAAGTTGTTTATAATGTTTTTTCAAAAAAATTAATAGATTTTGAGATAAATGGCTTTGAAAATAGAAATTTTTCTAAAAAATTGAAAAATTTCCATTTTTTATGGTGGAATAACTCTTAGGCAAATTATTTTTAACACCTAAAAATTTTTTTCTATCTTCTGAAAGATATTTCCAGCCTGTTTTCAAATTTTGGAGCGATTTAAAATTTTCATCGTACCACTTGACGTGAAATAGCCCATATATATATATTAATTTTATCTAAAAGCATTTTCTTTTGATTAACACGTTGACCAGTGGAACTGGCTAATTTTCTACCAGGGATATTATCGATCGAATTATTTTCGTACCATTCCCGTGTAAAAAAAGTCTGGCGAACGTCTGGGAAAAGTCTGGCTTATAAAGTCTTGGCAAAGTCTAGCTGGTGAGACTGTCCCATACTTTTTGACAGACTCAATATATTTTGTTTTAAAAGTCTGAGATAAATCAACCAGACTTTCTCCCGCACATTTTGCCAGACTTTATAATTATTTTTGAAAGTATGGGATAAATAAGTCATACTTTCTCCCACACATTTTACTAGACTTTACAATTATTTTTTCAAAAATAATTATAAAGTCTGGCAAAATGTGCGGGAGAAAGTCTGGTTGATTTAAAATATATTAAGTCTGGCTAAAAGTATGGGATAGTCACACCAACTAGACTTTGCCAAGACTTTATAAGCCAGACTTTTCCCAGACTTTTTTTTTACACGGGTTGTCTTACGGAACACTTGAACCATTTTTATAAATATGAATTGTAGATCATAATAACTAACTCTATTTTTCTGTACTAACAATATGTATAAAACATAGAGCTAGCGATAAAAAAAAGTGTAATAAAAAAGTTACCAAATGTTACACCAAACATTTTTATCGTAATGCGTTAATTACACCTATTTGTGCAACATTTTCACGTTAACGTCAAACAACAACGTTGTTATTACATTATCGCGTGTTTATCAACAACGCAAATTTAATTAATGCAATTCGTTGTGCTTATAATAATAATTGTTTAAATCCTGTTTAACATTATGTATGTATGTATATATATGCGTGTGTGTATTAATTTAACTGTAATGTTACATAGATTACATTTAATGTCATACGACTATTACGTACGTACACAAACATAAACACCTGTTAAGTAACGTATTATTACAAATAGAATATTTCTAATTATTTCAAAAGTTATACAGTTATAAAATGACCAAATTACGGGGATTTACCGTTAAAAGCTCGAAAATGGTAAATTAATTGCAGAACTAAAATTCTGAATAAAATAGAACAAACTTATTTAACGAAATTATCAAAATAATTCATTTTAAATTGATTAGCGATAATGATTTATAGGTAGAAATATCAGATAAAAATTTAAATGAGCTATATACCTATAGTTACTGAAATTTCAAAGTATGGACGAATTTTTAAAATAATATTTCGAGCAAGTTAAATACCTTTATAGAGATTTGTGTTGTAAAAACAAGTGTACTTATCTTTAAGTGGGCAGGATAAAAAACGATACTAATTTTTGGGATTACCCATCGCTTCCGCCCGGTAACGATAAAGGGAGAAAAAAATCAAAATTCGCGACTCTCCAAAAATTAATGTGAGCTAGATTCTAAATACAGGTGGACTTTTTAGAGCTATATCGTAATCTAAAAAATGAATAACGAATCTACTTTATGCGATCACCCGTTTCCTTAAATTTAGCTTAAAAATCTATACGTAGGATTTGAGGGATAATTTTATCGACAGAAAATAAACTATAAGTGTATATATAACGTAACGCTATATACAGTTTGACTTAGAACTTATTAGAGCTCGATATTGAGGAATGAACATATTTTTCGTCACTCAAATATATATGGTGGAATATTATCGGTCGCCTAAGAAAAGTATACGCGCGGACATTTTTACGATTTTATCCGTCGGTTAAATCTTTTTCTTCTTTTTCCCTTATCGCATATAATAAATGGATCTCCACACGGGAACTAGATGTAAACCACATAAACTATATCATCCAAGTGTAGTATTAGTAACACAGTTTTAAAATTTTTTTATTTTAATTTATTCCCGAATACATTGTTTTGTAATAATAAGAATACTGTATAGCCATTTCCTATCGAATCCTTTTCGCTAAATAAAAATAATTTCTTTAATTTTCGTTACGGACCGCGATTAACGATTTGAAAAAAAATATATACATAAATATAAGAGGATAAAATCCATAAACAACCGAAAAATGTTAGAACTCTTAAAAATCTCTCCATCACTTTAAAAGCAACGACGCCAGTAAAACTAACTCCCTACACACTTCCTACAATTCGTGCCAGAATTTCCCAGACGAAACTTACCTCTTAAGAGAAAGAGGAAGAAGGAAAAAAATTTGTGTTTAAAAAGTGGAAGAAAAAAATATAAAAGTATTTCCTTTTGTTATTTATATATATTATATGCGAATATATAATAAAAAGAATAAAGTTTTTAAAGTGTTTAAAGTTAAAACTTTGAGGACAAGACGTATTCAATTTTGGAGAACGGTATATGATTAATTTGAATAACTTTCGTACACTATACGACGTTCTTTCATCGACTCGAGCTTAACAATTTTATTTATCAACTTGGAAATAATATTAAAGATCTTCGGTGTGGAAAAGTTTTTTAATAAAAAATTTGCTTGAATCCTCTTTTATACATATTTGAAAATCGTCATTACCTCGCCTCTAACACCGTGGATATATTTCTTGTATACATTCGCCAAATGGTTTATTATAATTATCGATGTAAATCTCGCGAGCGAGAGAAAGAAAAAGAAAACGCATTTGAGTAACCGTGAAATTCGATTTCGATGATATTAACCGTTCGTACGAATAAATTTGAGAAAGTAATAAATATTCAAGAAAGGAATAAAAATAACCCCGAAAACCCGCGGAAATTGCGAACCGTAACGTAAAGAATCGCGTCGCGGCTCTTTAACGCGTTTTTTTTCCTTCTACTCGCGCACACGGAGAGCGAAAACTTGAATTTTCTCAGGGAAATCGTTCGACCGACTCTCTATTTTTTTTCCTGCTCCACCTCCCCTCGGCCCCCGCTTTTCGACGGGATTCTTTTCAAACTACCTTGAGTTATTATGCTCAACGAACTTTCGGTAAAACTTGGACGTTCTTTTTTATTCTTTTCATTCTCTTCGAACGGTGTAATTATTTTTTCACGTTAAAATTAATTAAAATGATAAAGAATTGCTTATCGGGAGTTTGATTCTACTGGTATTAAAAAGGGAGAAAACATTTTTAAATTTTGATAATAAAAAGGGAAAGGGGACAACATTTACTGGGCTTATATGTTTACTGCGATTGAAAATTTATATACAAATATATTTGTCGATTTACGAAAGTGCTGGGATGAATATTTTATCGGTCGATTTCAGTACGCATAATATATACATATATATATACACATACGCACATATATATATAAAAGCGCTATACCGTATGACCGTAAGGTGAAAATAATGGTTTTATTCAATTTCACCCCCAATTCGCTAATGGATCATAATTCCTGAAGCGACTTGACGTTTCTGCGTGTACGTATATATATATATTGTTACTTTAATTTTAATAATATACATTTTAATTTGTAATATTCACCCTCCATTGTTGACTTAGCACATTGTCGATAGTTGAGGGTCAATAATAAATAAATCCAATTTATTTATCTAAGTGCACAACGTTTCGTCTGCCAGGTTTGCACACCTCTTCGAATACTGAATTTATTGGTCAAGTAAGTATTTATTATAAGTTTTACAATAATTATCAATATTCAAAATTAAAAATAAATATATATTTTATTTTCAACGTTTTCAACGCCTATTATTTTAATAGAGTATTAATAACATTGATTTTAACGTTGTTACACCGTCGAGATGTTAATGAATTATCTAAGAAATTTCTTTGTATTATTCTGTCGAAATCTTTATCGAAAACGGTATTTACATTTGAAATTTAAATTGTTAATCGATCACGCTTTTTATCGTTCTTCTGAATGTACGTCGATTCGACATTTCAATATATAGAGAAAGTTAAAATTTTATTTATGATTGTTTCGTGACAATCATAAATAATGCTGAATAATTGACCGATTAAATTAAATTTGAAATTAAATTCTAGTTAAGTCCAACGAGTCGAGGTATAAATATTATTTTTTGGGAAAGTATACGGTAATGTATCGATTCAATCGCGATTTAGGTTGATATAAAAGTTGTGGCCACATTCTGTAGATAAGGGTGAAGAAAAGCCGAGGTGAAAAGCTGAGCCAATTTAAACGTTGGGAAGTACTGTATCGAGTGTCTGGTACGTACGTATCTATATATACACCTAGTTCTGACTCTCCATGTCATGAATTTCGATCAGTTTCGAAGGATTGCCTTTTGATATGCTAAAGAAGAAGAAAATCTAATGCCTACGTGCTTTGATCTTTTTAACTTGTAAACTCTGATTCGTTAATCAAAAAGGAAAAAAAGATAACTAGCGTTTTCATTTAATTTTACAAATGTTTAAAGAAGCTTTATCCCAAAGACATGCATATTGTTTTAAAAAAAAGTTTTTTAATTCTAATTATTATTTGAGTAAGTGCATATGTTGAGAATCAGTGTATTTAAAGTCCATATAATTATACTGCTTTGATTTCAATAAGTAAGGAATTGTTTTATTCATCAAACAGATATCTATAGAATTTTGCTGTATTATGGTTTTTAAATAAACAATTAGATACATGATTAAATTTTCAATTTTCAATTTATTTGTTAAAAACTTTAATTTATTGAATTTTTTGATAGTTGTTTGAAGAAAAACACGTTATACACTTATTATATAAATAAAGTAAATTTTTTTAGAAATTCATGAATTTAAGTGTCATTAAGACGAAATATCAAGACGAAAGCAACTACAAAAAGAAATCCCGAACGGTAGCCTAGCAGTTGGACCTTGTGACAGGAAACTCGCGGATCCTCGGTTCGAGTCCCGACGTCCGAACAATTTTTTATTCGGTCCTCTCCTATCACCGTCTCTATACGCGACAATAGGTTACTTCTCTCATTTTATTTGGTCTCTTGCACAAGAGAATGCAGGGAAACCTATCTTTATCGGCCATGGTCAGGTATAGTATCACATGAGACATTTGAAACAATTTCTTAACGGAATGTCGGTCCCAAATTACAGGAATCTGCATCTTTCAACCCACAAGTTATATCCAAAATATTGAATTAAAAATATGAAACAATTCATACGGATAGATTAACACATAAGAAATGGGTTGACGTATCGATTTTTTAAAAGAAAAAATAATTTTTGAAATAATAATTGAGTGAACAAATTTTAGTTAGTAATTATTAATCAGAACAGGGACACACTTTCAACCCAAACATCGAGATCAAATTATGGATTTAAAAATCTGGAAAAATTTGGGTATATTATTTAAATTGTTAATCGATCACGCTTTTTATCGTTCTTCTGAATGTACGTCGATTCGACATTTCAATATATAGAGAAAGTTAAAATTTTATTTATGATTGTTTCGTGACAATCATAAATAATGCTGAATAATTGACCGATTAAATTAAATTTGAAATTAAATTCTAGTTAAGTCCAACGAGTCGAGGTATAAATATTATTTTTGGGAAAGTATACGGTAATGTATCGATTCAATCGCGATTTAGGTTGATATAAAAGTTGTGGCCACATTCTGTAGATAAGGGTGAAGAAAAGCCGAGGTGAAAAGCTGAGCCAATTTAAACGTTGGGAAGTACTGTATCGAGTGTCTGGTACGTACGTATCTATATATACACCTAGTTCTGACTCTCCATGTCATGAATTTCGATCAGTTTCGAAGGATTGCCTTTTGATATGCTAAAGAAGAAGAAAATCTAATGCCTACGTGCTTTGATCTTTTTAACTTGTAAACTCTGATTCGTTAATCAAAAAGGAAAAAAAGATAACTAGCGTTTTCATTTAATTTTACAAATGTTTAAAGAAGCTTTATCCCAAAGACATGCATATTGTTTTAAAAAAAAGTTTTTTAATTCTAATTATTATTTGAGTAAGTGCATATGTTGAGAATCAGTGTATTTAAAGTAGAAAGAAAATTTAAAGTCCATATAATTATACTGCTTTGATTTCAATAAGTAAGGAATTGTTTTATTCATCAAACAGATATCTATAGAATTTTGCTGTATTATGGTTTTTAAATAAACAATTAGATACATGATTAAATTTTCAATTTTCAATTTATTTGTTAAAAACTTTAATTTATTGAATTTTTTGATAGTTGTTTGAAGAAAAACACGTTATACACTTATTATATAAATAAAGTAAATTTTTTTAGAAATTCATGAATTTAAGTGTCATTAAGACGAAATATCAAGACGAAAGCAACTACAAAAAGAAATCCCGAACGGTAGCCTAGCAGTTGGACCTTGTGACAGGAAACTCGCGGATCCTCGGTTCGAGTCCCGACGTCCGAACAATTTTTTATTCGGTCCTCTCCTATCACCGTCTCTATACGCGACAATAGGTTACTTCTCTCATTTTATTTGGTCTCTTGCACAAGAGAATGCAGGGAAACCTATCTTTATCGGCCATGGTCAGGTATAGTATCACATGAGACATTTGAAACAATTTCTTAACGGAATGTCGGTCCCAAATTACAGGAATCTGCATCTTTCAACCCACAAGTTATATCCAAAATATTGAATTAAAAATATGAAACAATTCATACGGATAGATTAACACATAAGAAATGGGTTGACGTATCGATTTTTTAAAAGAAAAAATAATTTTTGAAATAATAATTGAGTGAACAAATTTTAGTTAGTAATTATTAATCAGAACAGGGACACACTTTCAACCCAAACATCGAGATCAAATTATGGATTTAAAAATCTGGAAAAATTTGGGTATATTATTTAAAACGTGCCTAAGAACCTGGCGTTCAGGGTTTTTTAAAAAAAATTTATTCATTTGTTTAATATAAAAAAGTAAAAATTGACTTACATCTAATTAGGGTTTGAATTTGACACTCGTCACCAAAAAGCCCGGTTATACTTCTGAAAAAATGTCCACAAGAATTTCAGACTGACGGGGATTTGAACTCATGCCCCTCAATCAGCGGCAGCTACGGCCCGATCGGAAAATAGCGATGGCTAGCCTTAACAGTATGCATGGCCCTTACGTGGTATACAGAACTGGCCCGTAATATGGCGCGTAACGGGGTGAGTCCTAGGGCCCGGCGTGGTTAACCAAATGTATGGCTAGCCTTAATCTCACCCTATCAAATCCTGATGTAACTAATCAAGTCCGGCCCTAGCATGGCTCGGTACAGGCTGTCCATGATCTAACGAGGTGTGCTTTTTTAGGTTAGGATGTATGCTAAGCATGGGGAAATAAGTATCGATTTAGGAAAAAGGATTGTAAGACTGATTTAATTATTTAATGGAGGAAGAAATTTGATTTTATAAGGGACCAATAGAATTTTAAGCGGGAAGAAGCACTTGAATCGAGAAAACTGAAAAATAATGATGTTTTCGAAACTTTAAGGCCTGCCATACGTCGCCCTTGTTTGTCCCCGACATGGATACCAAAAGTAAGGTAAAATCTTCAGGGTCAAATCGTCGCCCCGTTACGCAACTTACCGGAGCATCATCCGATACCATGATAGGGCCTCGTCTGGGTGTTCCGGTTACAAACTCGGTTCAAATAAATGCCACAAAGTTATTTCCGATCGGGGGAGGCACATGCCTTAGCTCCTGAGCCATCGATGCTCTCATACGTTACTTTAAGAAAATGTCAAATTCAAATTTCGCGTTTACAATTTTAAAATTATTGAATCTTTGCGAAAACATTTAGTTGATCTATTACTTATATAATGAATTATGGATTAATTATCACTTTAAAGTAATTAAAATTTTTTTTATTTCTGTTTTTAATTGATCAATCAATAAAATACAGAAATTTTAATTAACGCAAATTTTATGTTTCATTGTTTAAAGCAAAGTTAAAAATTTATTTAGAGAATTAAATTAATAGAACTTAATCTTTCACTTATTTTCTCTTTTTTGTGTTATTCAATATAAAAAGTAACATAAAAATAATATTTATAATAATTATATCAAATAAATGTGTATTATATATTTAATGCTCTAAAAAAATTTCAGCTTTGCTTTAAAAAGATAAAATATAATACATGTTTAAAAAAAATTATTTGTTTTTTTTTGCAGTTTGATTAATTGTATAAAGAAATAAATAAGGTATTCGACCGGTATTCGAGGAAAAGTATATTCGTCAAATATTTTTGGTCGAGTACTTTTTAAAATTGCTTTAAGAGACTTGAACATCGTTTAGTTTGGTAGATACCATTTTTTTGTTTTATCTCTATTTTTATTTCATCTTTAAAAAATATTCGACGAAATGTTGAGGATATGAATACTCAGCTCTGTATAAAACTACATTCCATCAATAATGAACTATGTTATATATGGTTTTTCCGGGTATTTGAAACATTTTTTATTCCAATAACAAAAATTGTTAAATTTTACTCGCGCATATAATTTGTATTTCTCGAGCGACCCTAATATGTCATTATTTATTTAAAAAATACCATTCGCGGGAAATCCTAATTTGAAAATCGATCTAAATAAAAATTTCATTGGAGTGGTCGATGGCTCAGAGGGTAGGCGTGTACCTCCTGTTTCTACAGACGCTGCTCGAGGGGCATGGGTCCGATCCCAGTCAGTCTGAAATTCTCGTAGATATTTTTCAGAAAAGTATAACCGGGTTTTTTAGTGGCGGGTATAGAATTCCAGACCCAGTTAAATGTAAGTTAGTTTTAAGAAATTGTTTCAATTGTCCCATGTGGTACTTATTCCTGGTCGTGGCCTATAAGTACAGGTTACCCTGTTGTGCAAAAGGCCATAGAAAATGACAGAAGAACATTTTCATTATTTACTGTCTAATATACATATAAGGTAAAGGTACCGATTATGGAACATTTTTAAAATCACGTCCCTAACGTGAAACAATAAATAAAATATATATGATACCAAGATATTTTATAAATAATGGGCAAATGTAAAAATTCTATTAGAATTTTATTACAAATATTAGAAATTAAAATTTATGTAAAATTACGATAGTATAAAAGATGTAGTTGAAAAAAATATTGAATTGTATGCGTCTTTGGAGCTATACCTATATTGATTCACCGTTATTTTTTTTGCAATGTCAACCGGAGTAGCACAGTCTTTGTTTTCAGTTGTAATCCATAAATCAAGAATATTTAATACAACGTATGTTATCATAAGCTTTAAAGCTTTAATACGTAGAATGACAAATTGTTGTTAAAGATTTCAATATTAATGTAATATTTTCCGTATTTGCGAAGCACTTTTAAAATCGTTTTTTTGGACACTATTTTATGCTTATAAATAATTAAAATTGCCTCTTACCATGTAATTTGTATGTCTAATATTCAATAATTTAATAAAAAGATAAAATATAATACATGTTTAAAAAAAATTATTTGTTTTTTTTTGCAGTTTGATTAATTGTATAAAGAAATAAATAAGGTATTCGACCGGTATTCGAGGAAAAGTATATTCGTCAAATATTTTTGGTCGAGTACTTTTTAAAATTGCTTTAAGAGACTTGAACATCGTTTAGTTTGGTAGATACCATTTTTTTGTTTTATCTCTATTTTTATTTCATCTTTAAAAAATATTCGACGAAATGTTGAGGATATGAATACTCAGCTCTGTATAAAACTACATTCCATCAATAATGAACTATGTTATATATGGTTTTTCCGGGTATTTGAAACATTTTTTATTCCAATAACAAAAATTGTTAAATTTTACTCGCGCATATAATTTGTATTTCTCGAGCGACCCTAATATGTCATTATTTATTTAAAAAATACCATTCGCGGGAAATCCTAATTTGAAAATCGATCTAAATAAAAATTTCATTGGAGTGGTCGATGGCTCAGAGGGTAGGCGTGTACCTCCTGTTTCTACAGACGCTGCTCGAGGGGCATGGGTCCGATCCCAGTCAGTCTGAAATTCTCGTAGATATTTTTTCAGAAAAGTATAACCGGGTTTTTTAGTGGCGGGTATAGAATTCCAGACCCAGTTAAATGTAAGTTAGTTTTAAGAAATTGTTTCAATTGTCCCATGTGGTACTTATTCCTGGTCGTGGCCTATAAGTACAGGTTACCCTGTTGTGCAAAAGGCCATAGAAAATGACAGAAGAACATTTTCATTATTTACTGTCTAATATACATATAAGGTAAAGGTACCGATTATGGAACATTTTTAAAATCACGTCCCTAACGTGAAACAATAAATAAAATATATATGATACCAAGATATTTTATAAATAATGGGCAAATGTAAAAATTCTATTAGAATTTTATTACAAATATTAGAAATTAAAATTTATGTAAAATTACGATAGTATAAAAGATGTAGTTGAAAAAAATATTGAATTGTATGCGTCTTTGGAGCTATACCTATATTGATTCACCGTTATTTTTTTTAGCAATGTCAACCGAGTAGCACAGTCTTTGTTTTCAGTTGTATCCATAAATCAAGAATATTTAATACAACGTATGTTATCAAAGATTAAAGCTTTAATACGTAGAATCAAATTGTTGTTAAAGATTTCAATATTAATGTAATATTTTCCGTATTTGCGAAGCACTTTTAAAATAGTTTTTTTGGAACTATTTATGCTTATAAATAATAAAATTGCCTCTTACCATGTAATTTGTATGTATAATATTCAATTAATTTATGTATTGCAAGTGCAATAAAGTACTTAAATTAATGTACTCATTGAATGATAATTCTAATCTATAAAGAAAATCGATTTGTAAATACAAGTGTGTTACGAAACCTTATACATATCATAATTTTTACTTGTTTAATAATTTTTAATAATTAAAGTCTAGTCAGTACTAACTTGGATTTTTAGATATACTAAATGTATTTTATGTAACTTATGTGAAAATATTAATGTATCAAAAATAGTAACATGTATAATATCTGTTAAATGCTTGTTCCATAACAGGGACATTTACAATATGAAACATAGGGACAAGGTGTAAAATCAGTGTACGTAAAATCTCGTAATACGTACATGTTACTGCTTTCGCATTTTAATTATATAATAATTCGAAATTATCATTTATTTTGCTTGTCTCCGTTGGAAATTAATCTTGAGATCTTGGACTTTTGAAACATGTCAAATACTTTTGGAAATTAACACTTTAAAAGATGGAAATTAAGCAGACCTTACAATGTACACCTCATAATCGTGACTTCTACCTTACGTATAAGTAATTCGAAAAATTGAATCCAAAACAGACATTTGACGGGTACAGCCCGTAAATCTCGGAAGGCAAACGAGGCTTCGTAAAGTACGTACTCGAGAAAGTACGAAGAGGTAACAAAAAAAAAGAAACCACCATGATCGCGTAGGGAAGGAAATTGCCACGAGCTAAAATCCCCATCGTCAACAAAACGTAACAAGTAGCTAACTCGTGCACGAGAACTTGAGTATTATATGTACATACACACACACGCACATATATATGTCTACATATGGCTGTGTGTGCACGAAAACAGTCTGCGAGAGTGCATTCCGTAAATGTTTGGACATGACAGTACGTGAATATCTATATAATAATTAAAAGGCGAAATCTTCGGTGATTCTATGTCGTAATTTTTCTCTGACTATTTTGCGTCGTCAATTTTCTCCGGGAATTTTGTGACGTCAATTTTTTCTGGCTATTTCGTTACGCAAAATTTTTTCCGGCTATTTCGTTACGTAAATTTTCTCCGACCTGCCTTCCAGTAGACGATGCCCCAATGACCTGGAGGTCACGTCGACGACCTGGACATCGTCTACAAAAAGTGGCAGTTTAATTATAACTTTACTAATGCTTAAATTATAATATTATAACCCGAAACAAGTTCTGCCCGATTTCTCGGGGTTATTGTATTTATGGCCATGATGCAGTCAAAGTGTCAAGAAGAGTAAATGGTCGTTGTGTCACTGATTTAGTTAAAATTTTGTCATTCGCATTATTAGGTAAATATATTTGAAATAAAACTAAATTTTTTTAAGTTTTTGAACCATTCAGATTGAAACAACAGTCAGCGCAATCGGAAACAAGCATGTCATTTTTAGATCACCAATATACAAGATTAATATTAAACAAATTTTCTAATGATTAGTTTAACAGTTCGACGAACAACTACATATAACAAGGATTACGTGAATTTCTAAAAATTATTGACATTCAGAAAAGCAGCTAAAAACGAATTTTTTTTCGTAATTATTTGACTTTATAATAATTAGTCATTTTTTCATTTCCGACATAGTGTATTTTATTTTGTTAGGCATTCTCCTTTTTAAACAGTTTACGCATTCATGATTTAGTTTAAACTTTGTCAATTTATTTCGTGATTTTTAAAAGTATAATTAATTACAAATTATGTATTATATTAATATTGTTTTTTTTAATTGTCTAATATTAGAAATAATTGTTTTCGTAGTAATAATATCCAGTACTGTTGTATACTTGAACCTGAAATAAAAGTATTTTTTATATCTTTACTTCAGTTTATTTAATTTTTTAATTAAAAAATTATATAGTTTAGTTTAGTTTATTAATTTCCATGTATAGATAACGTACAGTTTTCTTTTTACATTTGTAACCCGACAATTTTTCCGAATTCTTACATTTAATAATACATATAATAAATATAATAATAAATATGTTTAACAATAATATTTGATATTTACATTTTCCTTTCTCTAAGTTTTTTTTTCCTATTTCTTATCTAATTCTATTCTACCTTTACTTGCTTTCTCTCTAATCTAACTTGCTTTTCAAAATCTCTGCTATATCTACAAATTCCTTCTATCGGCCTATTTAAAAAATTATATAAATTATATATATTAATTATACATCTGCATATAGATAAATAACTAAAATGAAAATTACTTAAATTGCTTAAATGTTTTAGTAAAATTTACTTGACTAAATATAACATAATTTATTAGCATATTTGAATTTAAACTACAAATTTATAAATGAAGAGAACAAATTCACATAACTTTGCAAATATATATTTTAACTGAGAGTGAGTGAATACCTGAAATTTTTTTCAGCTATTTTCAAATATTTATATATATTTATATATTTATACATGACTTATAAAAGTTATTAAACGATATTGTTTAAATTTTGTCTAAGATCTAATTCAATTAAATAAAATAATAAAGTCAAAATTGTTAAAATACATTTTTATATATAATATAAATATATTTTTGCTATTTAAGTTACATTTATTTACAACAATCAAAATTGAACAATTTTGACCATAAACATCTAATAAATTTTAAAAACTTATAACAAATAATAGAACAATTATATAAAATTTTTCTATAAAATATAACAATATTTATAATAAGTTTGTATTAATTTTTTTAATTTATGAGACGGTTAATTTTTTAGTAAAGACATTCGTAATTTTTAATTCAAATATTTTCTCATTATAAAAAATGTTGTTACTATTTCCTATATACAACCATATTTAAATATATACTTTTATTTCTTTTTTATTTATTTATATTTGTATTGTTATAAATATTAATTTGATTTAGTAACACGTATTAAAAAAAGAAATCCATTCAATTTGATATTACTCTAAAAGATATGTAGATATACTATTCTATAAAACGTGAATTAGAATGATTTCGAAAAATCAATAAAATAAAATCGTAATCGTAAACAATAAATTGTTACAAATTTAAATTTTAGTTGATCTATTCCAAAAACTAATAGAAATTCCAACATTTCAATAAAAAATTTTATTTTTTAATTTCAAATGAAAAATTAGCCTACGCTCCAGCTTTAACAGACAACTCCAACCTTTCCAGAAACAATATGTTAACAATTTTTCCACCATGATCTTGGTAATTCTTCTTATCAAAAATAACATACTGTCTTCCATCACATATAAAACAGGTTGCTTCAATTAAGAAGTGATTTTAATCGCTCAAGTCATATGTTTCAAATTTCAATTTTAGTCCATCTACTTCGTCCAATTCAATAATTTCCGATTACATTACAAATAGATTGTTTCATTGCATCTAATAAATATATTTCTTTAATCATAAAGTTTTGATAAAAAATTATAGAACTAATATTTTATAAAGTGCTTCACAACAGTGTTTTTAAAATAAATACCATTTGTTCTAAAAAACTAATTAGCAAATTTAAAATTATTAGGTTTATAAAATAAAATAAAATTGTGTAATTTTATACTTATTTCTTCATTTAATTGTTTCACAATCAGCAGTATTATTATAGTTTATAACATTTAAAAATTTTAAATTGTTGCATATTAGTATAAATATAAAGCTCAAATCTTAGTAATCGTTTAAATTAAAATTACTTATTACAATTTTACGAATCTATGACTTCAATTAAAATACGGCCGGACGAGCGTAAGCAAGTGAGAATATGGACTCTACTTGAAAAATTATGATGATTGCAACAGCGTTAAATGTTTTTTCGGTAATTAAAAAATATTTTCCATATTCACTATTTTTTTACGAGAGTATATGAGTGTGATAATAAACAAGAACCATATAATTAAAGCTTTTTTTCTTGAACAAGCCTTTCAGAAACTTTGGCAGAACAATCTATGATACTTATCGTACACGGGAAAAATGTATGATCAGAAATGACCATTTTGGTAACAAAATCACTAACTAAATTGTCTATTGAAACAATTGTTTGAGTAAAAATTATTTAAAAATCGACAGAAAATTTATACTTATAAAATAGACTTATTTTTAATCACAAAACGTAAAAAAATATCCAAATTTATAAATAAATAAAACAAATTGTGGAAGATAAAGACATCATTGCCCTTCCTTTGACTATTATATGTCACTGTGTGAAATTTCAAACAAAAATAATGTTGCGTTAAAAATGGCATATTGGAAGGAAATTTAACCCTTTCTCTGTTTGCAATGTCATTTTTCAACGCAACATTATTTTTGTTTGAAATATTCACACAGTGATATATAATAGTCAAAGGAAGGGCAATCATGTCTTTATTTTCCACAATTTGCCTTATTTATTTAACCAGAATAATTTGTTCACTCTATTGACTCTGTCGATAAATATTGAGTATTCCAGTTCCCTGGTGTAAATCGAAATAATTTCGTAGGTTAATAGTATAAAGTATCTATAAAACTACCGAATTCCTAGTAGGTGATGAAACGGTTCAACTCGCATTTTTCGGGAATTTCTTAGATTCGTATGAATTTTAATCTACTTATCGAGCAGTAAACTCCCATGAACTATGCTCGCAGAAAAAAATGACCAAGAAGAGACGACGCATTCTAGGAATTGTGTAATCCGCGTTCATTTTCGTAGCCTATCTTTTCACCGTATTATTTTATTTTATTTTATTTTATTTTTATTATTATTATTTTTTTTTTTATTCTTGATTTTTGTGCCCTCTTTTTTTCCTGGCACTTCCTACCGTTTATCCCCTGGGGACTTTAACGGTGTCCACCTACCACCTATGTGTGGGTGCTTTATCCCTCCCTTAAAAACCCCACCATCTCGCATTCGCCCGGGTTATGCCCGTGGATGAGGGAAACCTGTGAAGCAGGGAAAACCTCACCCGAGATGGCCGGTGTATTCGAAACATTCTTTTTGGGTGTCAAAGTCACATTGCGTAGGCCTTGACACCGAAACCGAATGTTTCACACCTCCCGCTCACGTTGTGGAATGTGAAAAACACCTAACCGATCACGAAAGCCGCACGAGAATGGTCTCCCATCCAAGTACTAACCGCGCTCAGCGCTGCTTAACTTTCGCGATCGGCCGAGGTGCGCTTCCACCACTCCGCCACCGCGTCGGTTATTTTTATTATTATTTTTATTTTATTTTTATTATTATTTTTATTTTATATTTTATATTATATACCCAAATTAAAATTCGTTTCCTTCCGTTTATCAATTAATTTCTTTATTTTTTGTCAGTTCATACGAATTTTACGAATCTATGACTTCAATTAAAATACGGCCGGACGAGCGTAAGCAAGTGAGAATATGGACTCTACTTGAAAAATTATGATGATTGCAACAGCGTTAAATGTTTTTTCGGTAATTAAAAAATATTTTCCATATTCACTATTTTTTTACGAGAGTATATGAGTGTGATAATAAACAAGAACCATATAATTAAAGCTTTTTTTCTTGAACAAGCCTTTCAGAAACTTTGGCAGAACAATCTATGATACTTATCGTACACGGGAAAAATGTATGATCAGAAATGACCATTTTGGTAACAAAATCACTAACTAAATTGTCTATTGAAACAATTGTTTGAGTAAAAATTATTTAAAAATCGACAGAAAATTTATACTTATAAAATAGACTTATTTTTAATCACAAAACGTAAAAAAATATCCAAATTTATAAATAAATAAAACAAATTGTGGAAGATAAAGACATCATTGCCCTTCCTTTGACTATTATATGTCACTGTGTGAAATTTCAAACAAAAATAATATTGCGTTAAAAAATGGCATATTGGAAGGAAATTTAACCCTTTCTCTGTTTGCAATGTCATTTTTCAACGCAACATTATTTTTGTTTGAAATATCACACAGTGATAGATAATAGTCAAAGGAAGGGCAATCATGTCTTTTTATTTTCCACAATTTGCCTTATTTATTTAACCAGAATAATTTGTTCACGTCTATTGACTCTGTCGATAAATATTGAGATTTCCAGTTCCCTGGTGTAAATCGAAATAATTTCGTAGGTTTAATAATATAAAGTATCTATAAAACTACCGAATTCTTAGTAGGTGATGAAACGGTTCAACTCGCATTTTTCGGGAATTTCTTAGATTCGTATAATTTTAATCTACTTATTGAGCAGTAAACTCCCATGAACTATGCTCGCAGAAAAAAATGACCAAGAAGAGACGACGCATTCTAGGAATTGTGTAACCCGCGTTCATTTTCGTAGCCTATCTTTTCACCGTATTATTTTTATTTTATTTTAATTTATTATTATTTTTATTTTATATTTTATATTTTTGCATACACATTAAAATTCGTTTCCTTCCGTTTATCAATTAATTACTTTATTTTTTGTCGGTTCATACGAATTTTACTAATCGTTCGGAATGCCATAACCATATATCTTCTCGCTCAAAGGCAAGTTTAAAATATTTCTAACTCCTTAAATATAGAGAGTTTCAATTTAAATTCAGTCAATTTAATGTAGTTACTATACCAGACGGTCCAAAATTAAAATTCGTACACCTTTTTTCAACGTGCTGTAGTGCGCTCTCAGTGTATCAAATAATGGGCAAATATGTTGGAAAAAAAGATTCGACTAAACTTTTTCACGTGTAATGTAGTTCCGCGTCGTACGAACCAAGCATTTTAGTACCCACCAGTACCAGAGTGAATTCTTTTTACGTCCACAGACATTGATTTATAAAGGAAAGTACTCTAGATGCATCTCACCTATTTTCTGCGATATGTGACAGTATATCAAAAAACACGAGACGCGTATTCCACTCGTTTAGCGTACGAAACGTATACGTATGTACGCGCGAGGGTATATATTTTTTATATCGCAGATAATATCGCAAAAAGGAAATTACATATGTCTCTCAAAAAGACGATATGATATGTGTATACATTAAATTTTATATTATTTATTATTTATATATGTATCTTTGTAGTCGTATTTGGCTTTCTTCGTAACTCCTAAATAATTATACTATTTTTCTACAGCGATTACGTAATTTTTCGTTACCGCGCACACGGTAAATCTCGGATATTTTGATAAGAAACCTAAAAATTACTGTGACACTACGATTTTTTACGTTCATTTTTTTTCAAAACAGTAGATACGTTCCGCGTTATCGCTTTAATTTTTATTAGAAGATTCTTTCTAACTTCAGTTAAAATACTGAAAACAATCGGAATTCAGATTGAGCTCAGAAATCCGATTATAGTTTCGGAATATAAAATCGCTAAAATTTAATGTATTTCTGGAGAGACTCTTGTACAAATTTTATTATTTGTCGTGAACGCTTTATACTTTAAATTTCTCAAAGTGAAATATTACTCGTACAGAGGCAAAACTGAGTGATTCGGAATCAAGTAAAAATTTAATAATCAATTTACCCTCTTAATTTTTTCTAAAGAAAAGTTACACCTTTATAGAGATAAATCTTAGTAAACCGGCAGAGAATCATGCATATTTTATTAAACACTAATGAACGACTAATATTTGAGTTTAAACACTTACTTTACTAAAAATTATTGACAAAAATTTGTTTATTCAATTATTATTATTTCAAAAATATTCTTTTTTTTTAAATCAATTTCTTCGCCTTTAGTTATGTTTTAAACTATATCCGTATGAATTCATTCTTCAGTATACACCTTTCATTGTTATTGTAAATTTTGGTTTATCGATTTTTAAGTATTAAATCCAGTTGTAAAAAAATTTAACAACTATAATTATGAAAATCGTTCGACGTTTCGTCTGCCAGGATTTGCAGACCTTCTCAAGTGCAATATTTATTTAAAAAATGTACAAGTATAAATAAATTAAATCACTAAAATAAAAAAACACTGTATATAACAAAAACAGTATTTACCTAATAATTGTCAAACTGTTAAGACTGGTACAACATAGTCGAGTAGAGTCGAGTGACATTTTCAAAAATTGTTGTTATATACAGCGTAAAACCGACACAAGGTACAAATTCGCAGAAGATACATGCGCTCAGACGAATAAAAAGTTAAATTGTTCCTCCGAATTTTTCAAATCTTTTTTCGTATAAGAATGGCCGCGTTTATAAGGAACTAAATTTGAGTGTTCTTAACAAAAGGCAAAAGTCTAATTTTGTAACCACAATTCCTTTATAGCCAACGTCCAATATTTCCCATAAGTCCGTGGTCGGGAAAATTGTGATAATTTAATGGTGTATTAAAAGTGTATCTATTCCTCCCCACTGTTTAAAATGTTTAAATTGAAAAATTCAATATATATCCAGAATGTCCTATATCATTTTCGTTGAGTGGTTTAAAATTTTTTTTCTGAATAAGCCTGACCAATCGTTGATTCGCACTACTGATAATATCCTTGAGGAGTTGATAATTAATAAATTAGTATCAGAATGTATTGTTTAATCAACGGTAACAAATAAATCATGCCAAAAGATCGCTCCACTTCCGTCCAATATTCTCTCGAAACTTTTTCAATAATTTGTATTCTCAAACGATTGAGATATTTGTCGTTATATATCGACAAGAAGTAATTGGTTTACCGTCAATTAATATTAAATATATAATATTTGAATGAATTCCATTTTTCGAAATGTTAATCCCTGCGTAAATCTGCCTGTCACGTATCAGATGCTGACATGCCGCGTTCGTTTTATTGCCCTTTCGCAATTCACTTGAAACGTTATATTGTCGAGTACTCGCATAAGTGAATTCGTCGGAAAGGATAATGAACACTTGGTTGTCATATATATATATATATATACGTTTATATCGTAATACCTCGCAGTGAATCAAGAATCCAAGGATCAATTGTAGATTATTCGTTCGAAAAGCAATGGGAATCCGCAATCGAAACGGCGCGGGGTTTAAACTCGGAGATAAGGGATAGTTTGAACCTATATATACACAATCTCGATCGGTCTCTAGCAGGAACAATACCTTTAGAGGTAAAATTTCACCGCCTCGTCGGGCGTGTTACAATTACCACGGGACACAACCAAACCTCCTCACTTTGAATTTCAAAGAGAAGTTAACGATTAATAGCACCTGGCTCGATCCTCTCTGTCCGCGATCTAAATTCTAGCCGTTTAACGCGTAATTACGATTACGCTTCAGCGATCGTATTCTTTTTCCCCCCTCTCTCTCTCTCTCTCTCTCTCTCTCTCTCTCTCTCTCTCTCTCTTCTCTCTCTCTCTCCACTTCGAAGCGAGAAAGTTTTTATGGAGGTTTTCTTGGTGATAACGATTAAACCTTTCGAAGCGTGCGCCGGGGATAAGTGCATTTCCAAAGTTTTTTTTTTGGTGGTGGTATTGCTTTTTAAGGTATTAGTTTAAGAGGATTCACGGATATATCTACATCGATTTTCTATATTTTTTTTTCTTTTTCTCTTTTTTTTTGCTTTTTTGTTTATCGGTGGAGTTTCGTATTGATTTTCAATGGATTTAAGGATTACATTATTTTGCGGTATCTCTACGTGTGGGGGGGAGGAGAGGGGGTGGGGTAAAGGAAAATTATAAAATTAGTTTTCCGGGCGCGAAATTAGTTATTTCGTTATTGTTTTAAAAAAATGTAAAAAAAAAAAAATAAAATAAAATAAAAATAACTAAAAATATGATTTTTATTACTTTAAATGTCGTTTGATCGGAATGTATCTGTAATCCAGATCCGAGATCCACTCAACGAAACTTTCTTAACTAAACTTCACGTATAGCATCAACTGTCTTTGACGTGCGTGAAATTGCGATGAAAAAAAAAGGAAGAAAAACGCGTAAGAAAAAGAAACGAGCATTCAAAATGTACTCGAAAATGCGGCGTGATATTGACTGGAAAATAAGTGAAGGTGAGCGAGAGAGAGAGAGAGAGAGAGAAGAGAGAGAGAGAGGTGGAAATAAAGAAAAAAAGCCCGGCAAGAGTCGCATCAAAAGCCCATTAAAGATCGAAAGAGCAACGGGACAAGGAGCGAAATTGCTCAATTCAAATGATCCAAACCCATGAAAACCCTCTCGGAGCAAACAGAGGGTAAGAGAAAAGAAACAATAAACAAAGGGGGAAAAAATTGAGGTAGATACAACGAGGTGACATAAAAAATACATCGGATTCTTGATTGGAAGCTAGGTAGCTCGGCGTGAGTTATGAAAATTTTCTTCGGTTGATTACACTTTATCCGCCTTTCACAATTTCATCTGTTTCCACCTTTCTTTCTCTCAATGTCTTTTTTGTCATTCGAACAAAAGGAAACGTGAAAAATCATCGTTCGATCCTAAAATTTTACGTCTACACGTAGTTAAATCTCTATCTCGTGTTTATTTAAATAATTAGGGATAGACCGAGCGTGTATACACACTTTGCACTTAAGTGATAAATTGCTTGATAGCTCGGGTCGATTGTCAACCGAGTCGCACCGTTCGAACGTCAAAAAGGAGGGGAGCCCAACACGAGAGAAAGAAATCGAGAAGAGGGAGAGATAGAGAGAGATAGAGAGAGAGAGAGATCGAGAAAGGAAATTTAATAGAATTAATAAATTGCCGCCTCGGATCTTTAAGCTTCAGTTTCGTGTTATACCCTTTCCTTCTCCCCCCCCCCCGTCCCCGTCACCCACTCACGTTACTATATTTTTCAACTTTTATTAAAACGTAAGCACTTTTAATCCAGCGTTGACCTAGATCACCTACGACTTATGGCATTTTCTACGGATAGGGATTAAATTTCGGATCCAATTTTTAACCTCGCGAAATTATTCACACTTTGAGAAATCAGTTGGTTAAATTGTAAATGCAGCGAGGCGCGATTGTTTAAAGGGATTACTCGATCGATTTAAAAATGATGGAAAAAAGGAGGAGGGGGGAGATTATCGTGTCGCGGATATTGTTGTTAAATTACGTTACACGCCAAAGTAGATATTTTCATATTGTTAAAATTTAATTAATCTATACATCGTGATCGTCGTCGTGTATTATTAATCGATGTTGTCGACGCTGCTCCCTAGAAATGTTCCAAATGTATTATTAAAATAATTTTATTGCATACATATATTAATCGTCAACTGCTGCCTGCCACTTCGACTGCACGACGGATCGAATTGAAAAAAAATATACAATTGAAAGTTATATTAATTTTTGACTTTGGTGATTACTTCTAAGTTATTAATAGATTGGCGTTTCAAACCGGTTGAAAAAGTTGGTGAAAACTTTTAATTAATTAATGCCAGTGGAAGAGACATACGAAAATTGCCGACTATTATTATTAGTTTTAATTAATACGGTATATATAGTTAAGGGAAAATTGAGACCGAGTTTATTCAAGAGACTGCTTCACGTATGCAACGATGAAAAAAAGAAGAAGAAGAAGAAGAAGCCAACGACTAATTGAATGAAAAATAACGAGTATATTATTTATATAAACAAAATATAGGTTAATCGTTATTCGATGTCGCTGTTAGAAAAAAAAGAAAAGCTAATTTTCGAACACATTAATTTCGAGTAATGAAATTTTCTCGCACAACGTTACGTCACGCGGGCACACCGTTATAAACTAGATTGGATTATATACGCGTATTTACGCTACGATAAAACGTATATTTTGCGAGCCAAACATGTAAAAAATGTACATATAATTATTAATGTACGAGTATCCTAAAAATTATTCAATTAACGATAACGGTTTAGTATTGTTTATTAATAAAATTTCACGTGTTCACGAAATTCTGCTCGGATATTTTAGAATAGTACAACGCTACCGCGTGCTCGAGAAATTTTTTACTCGCGAACACTTAACAAGAGAAGAGGAACAGAGGCCAAAGACATACTTGCGTACAAAGTGTCGTGCGACCGCCAGTGGAAATGTTATATTTTCTCTATTTTCTTTTTCGTTTGCAAGTGAAGAAGATGCAAAATTTTCATTATAACAATAATCCACGTAGGAATGTATTTAAAAATTAGATAGAACAAACCATTATTGTCCTGCTCAAAATATACATATTCACTTGTCTTTATATGTTATTTATCGAGGGTATATAAATAATTTAATGCGGATATATATCTTAAAAGCAAAATCGTAAATAATATCGTCAAACCTCGAAACGTAAATAAAGTAAAAGTCCAGGTTGACAGGATCAGCAATGGAGATTTGGTAGTTGCATTTGTGTGTGTGTGTACGTATACATATACGTGTACATATAAACTGTCGGATATCGAGTAAGTACAGTATTAGACTGCGAGGGAGTATTCTTTAACGCACATCGGAAACTCGGTAATCTCGTGTAACGCGCGGCTCGACTCCTGGACCCATCGCGAGCTTACCCCGAGCGAGTCGAGAGTCGACTGGGTGAAACGAGAGTGGGAGGGAAGCTCGGAGCTTGCGGATGCGCGGGTCGAAGCTTGCGCAAGCTCCCTCTACCGCAGCGTCCCCCTCCCCCTTACCACCCCCCCTTACTCCTCTCCCGCACCTCCCGTCCCCCTCACCCGCTCCATCCCGTCCGTTCGTCGCCCCGTTTCTCTCATTGGGTCAGAGCTTTCTGCTCGACGATAACCGAGCCGAAACGTTTACAAGCAAAAAATAAGGTACAACGGAGGAACCTCCTTGCATCTACTTCCTCGTGTACTGCGTCGTGCGGATCTTAATTCTTTCAATGTAAAATCATTTTCCTTATTCTCTTCGTTTCTCTTTACCTTGTACTTTTAACTGGGAACGATGGTGTAACCGGTTATATCGAAGCTCGTATTCCAATTGAAATATCGACGTTCTACCTGATTTCGCGACCGGCCGTATATTTTCGATTCAACGAATTCACGTGGATTTTTACTAATTTTATTTTTCGAATTGATTACCTTTCAGTCTTTCGTTGTCGATGTGAACGTGTGAGAGAGAGGGAGAGAGAGAGAGAGAGATGAATTAAAAAAAAAGAAAAATCAGAAAAACTACAGTTTGAACCGTAAACGGTTTAAATGCAAACGGCTATCGTTTGCGATATAACGGACAATGTCTATACATATACGTTTCTTATCGCTCGCTCAACACCTCTTCCTACAATTTGCCTGAAAGTAAGTGTAAATAAAGCAGTTGACATTTTCTACACACTTCTTTTATTCCGAATTCCGACGAAAATTTAATAAAATATTTAATCCAAAAACTGCGCAATATTTAGAGGATATATAAAACAAAATACTCGTTTGAATAAAGAAAAAATAAAACAATTATAAATCATATTATAATTCTATAATATAATTCTTAAAAATAATAAAATAATATAATTCTTATAAATAATATAATGTAATTCTTATCAAATTTGTTATATTTTAAAAACAATATTAATGTATTCATTTAATTGTGAGAGATGTCTTATTTGTTATTTTATAAAATTTTATATTAATTAAAATTCAATACGCCTAATCCCATTTCCTTCTTTTTTCCAATTGTTATTATTCAACTTTCGAGGAAAAAAGTCCCGAGAGAGTGAGCATTCAAAAACTTGGCAGTGGCGCAAGGCATTCGAATGGTTCGACCAGCCAAAAAACAAATATCTGGGCATGTATATATATGGCGACCGAAATGAAACAGGATATCGATACATAAAATTTCTTTTTTTCATTTAAAATGTAAAATCGTGCATTTTGATTTCTAAGATATTTTTATTAGTAGTACACGCGGTAGTGAAAAAATTTTTTATTTTTCATAAGTATAAATTGAGAAAATAAAAATATTTTATTTTCATAACCTTTTTTTTTCCTATACCTCCGAAGATTTGCTAACATGAGCCTTTAAATAAAAATCACAACACAATTTGAAAATCCAATCTTCGCTAAGACATTGATTTATTTAACGGGGTGCCATAGTCAATATTTATCCTCCCTACCTTATCGGCAATCGTGATTATTAGTAATAAATGTGTAAATAAAACAGTATGTGAAAAAATAAGAGAAGAGGCGCCTTCGTTCATTAATAATCTAACTGTGTGCTGAATTACAGATTAAAATTATATTGCGTTTTTGAGAAAAGTCTTACCAAAAATGTGAACCTAACCTCAACGAGGTGAAAAGATTTGATATTTTTGGTAAGACTTTTCTCAAAAACGCAATAATATTTAAATGTAAAATTCAGCACACAGTTAGATTGTCAATAAACGAAGGCGCCTCTTCTCTTATTTTTTCACAGACTGTTCTACTTTTTTATTAATTAATCATCAAAAATTGAGTATGGAACCCCCTTAACAAATTACGAGCAAGAAAATAAGAATTACTTTAAAATCTAAAATACGAGTTGTCATGAAGCAACAAAACTAAAGGTATAATTCACATGAATTCAAAACAAAACGACTTTTTTAAATTCTTCTCCAACATTCGTTCGCCGAGGATGTTTGTTTATTAAACGCGCTATGCATCCCTTTTTAATTATTCCAAGCCACTCGTCGTTATCGGAGTTACCTTTCTCCCCCGGGGTGACTTTTCCCCGCTAATTTCGGGAGCCGATTTTCTCTTTTCCGCGAGTACTTTCCGCTTGGCTAAGTGGAAAATTGCCCTCCTGGATTTGTAATGTCGCGTTGGGACGATTCCGCCTGCGCCTCCGCTCTCTCTCTCTCTCTCTCTCTCTCTCTCTCTGTTTTTGTTTGTTATCAAAGATAACCGTAATGATTTACGAGGGGTATACTATTTTTTTTGTGTTTCGTTGGGTTAAAAAATGTACCGAGAATCTTTTATTTTTTATTCGTTTCGATACTCGGAAAATATGTATACACATATCGCTATTGAATCGAAATTCATTTGTTAACCATAGAGCGTATTCGAATATAATCAACGTGATTGATATGTAAAAAAATATTTGAAACAATTATTATACACGCGTGTGTCTATCGTATTTGAATTTATTAACTTTATCCGATACCTTCTTTCTTTATTTAAATATCAATAACTTACTTTTTTTTCTAAATGCATAACTGCACTACATTTCGTTTTACGTTTTATTTAACTAAAAAAAATATATGTATACATCTATATCATCCTATAAATGTAACCTCCATTATCATTTCTATTGTTTCGCATCGTATATAGTCGCAAAAGAAAATATAAAAAGAGATCCTGTTTAAAAACATTTTAATTTACCTTTTAAAATAAAACTAAAATGCTTAATTTAAATTGCATACTCATGCGCACATGTACACAATAAATAATCGAATTTTTTATCCAAAAGTCTATAAAAACAGCTTGAAGCAATACCTTTCTAATAGTCTATAGCTTGTATTTGGCCTGTGAGCCTTTTGAAAGTTATGGTATTTTAAAAAGTTACAAAAAATTATCGAAAACCCAAATGGAATTTAATAAGTAAATTAAAAAAATATCTTGGTAGGTTTTTAAAATAACATAACTTTTGACAGGCTTACAGGCCAAAAACAAGCTGCAGACCATTAGAAAGGTATTGATTCAAGCTTTAATTTTTAGACTTTTGGATGAAAAAATCAATGGTAGCGAAGTTGCAATTTTTTCAAGGTTAAATATTGACATATAGTTTATACAGAAGAATAAATTCTAAAAACAATCAGCAACCAATGTTGCATGTAATGTTATATAGTAAACAGTTTCTGGATAACATTTTCAGGCTGAAACCAAAATTTGGTGGTAATAACTGAATAAAAACATTTTTTTTAAATAAACTTTATATTTTAGGAAATTACTACATAAACGAATTCTTTAGAATTAATTTTCTATAACGTATATCGAATTTCATTTATCGCCCAACAAATCGGAGAATTTTCAATATATATAGGTTACTTCTATCATTTTATTTGGTCTTTTGCACAAGAGGGTGCAGGGCAACCTATATTTATAGGCCATGGTCAGGTATAGTACCAAATTACAGGAATCTGCATCTTTCAACCCACAAATTATATCTAAAACATTGAATTAAAAATATGAAACAATTCATACGGATAGCTTAACATATAAGAAATGGGTTGACGTTTTGATTTATTAAAGAAAAAATCATTTTGGAAACATGCCTAAGGGACTGGCGTTGAGGTTTTTTTTTAAAAATTTATTCATTTGTTTGTAAAAATAAAAAGTAAAAAATGACCATTTTTTGAGTCCAACATCCCCTTAATTATTAAAATTTTCAATCATTTGACATATCAATAAACTAAATTCTTTCCAACATTCTCCACAATTATCTCAACTAATTGGTAAGTTTAAATGTATGTTTTAACCACTATTAAATTAAGCAACGAACAAAACAGTTATAAGTAAGGGACAAGTAAACCTACTATACACTTCTATTTGGGGACCGTTGAATGCAGGTGGGACACTTGTGACTTTATCTTTATACAATCTTGATTGTTTTATTAACTTTATCGATACTAACTTTTTTACTTTATTATAAATACAATTGCAAATATGTTCTGTTTGTACTGAATATACATGTATAGACTGCCAAATTGTTAATTACAATGGTACGTACAGTTGAATAGCTGTCAATAACACGTGGTAATAACACATCAATTTACTCTAGTTTTTTGTAGCTCTCCTAATTGTTCGTCCACTCTGTAATTTACAGGGTTAAAAAAGTATATTTTTAGCACATTCCATGATTTTTCTTTGTAATGATGAACATTTGTAGTACACTCAATGATCTTCGACGATTTTTTTATTAAACTTCTTGTAATTTAAAAAAAAAAGCCTTTTGTGCTTTTTACATTGAGTTGGCCAATTTTGAATTATAAAAGGTTAAAAGTTAAGAAAAATAAAAAACTGTCGAAACTACTATTTTTGACCTTGAATATCTCTGGAACTATTAAGTTTTAGCCCCTAAAAATTTAGATCACCATTCAAAACATGTAAGATAAGGTATTCTCAAAGTTACAGAAATTAATTTTTTTGGTTCCCGATTTCACAGAAATTTGTCCACAACCCATATGGGGTTTAAATTCTTTGTATTAAGGGGGTTCCATACTCAATTTTTGATGATTAATTAATAAAAAAGTAGAACAGTATGTGAAAAAATAAGAGAAAAGGCGCCTTCGTTTATTGACAATCTAACTGTGTGCTGAATTTTACATTTAAATATTATTGCGTTTTCGAGAAAAGTCTTACCAAAAATATCAAATATTTTCACCTCGTTGAGGTTAGGTTCACATTTGTTGGTAAGACTTTTCTCAAAAACGCAATAATATTTCAATTTCAAATTCAACACATAATTAGATTATTGACAAACGAAGACGCCTCTTCTCTTATTTTTCACATACTGTTTTATTTACAAATTTATTACTAATAATCATGATTGCCGGTAAGGTAGATAAAGCTAAGAATCATATCGTATTATTATTATGCGATTATATTGTATGGCGCAATTAAAAAATAAATAAAATTTTTAAAATTTCAGGTTTTTTTTTTTCAATTAATTTGCTGAAAAACGTAACTGCTTTTAATTTTAAGAAAATATTAACTGTGCCACTTTCCCCAAAATTGACAACAGTTTCATTGGCCGTATAACAAACAAAAATAAGCCCAAACACAATGATGTGCCCCTTTAGGAAACCAAGTTACAGATTACAAAACATAACATGTTTCACTTACATAAAATGTTAAAACTATGGTAGATCATATATCTTTGTTTTATTCACCTTTATAACGGATAACATTTCCGTACCGCCGCTATTTCTAGTCGAACTTTTATAATTGGGTTTTCAATAAAAAAATTTACTATACATTTCGTTCAGTAGATTATGATGAAATTAGTTTTTTACCCAACCGAACATCGCTCGTCTTGCTTCCTCGTAAATAAAAATGAACGACTTTTTTTTTAAAAAACATATTTCATTCATAATACACATCAAAGTTTTAATCAAGCTGGATATTCAAAGGTATACATATATAAAATGTACTTTTGTTATTGTATTGATGTATGATATATATATACACGTTTGGAATACAAATTGTTTATCTTTTATAATTATACATTTACGCGACGCAAAAAAAATTAATGTCATTCACTTTTCGTATTCGACAAAAAAAGCGCAATATTTATAATAAACGTTTTAATATTTCGCTGGTGTTTCTATAGATAAACGTTTTTATTAAATTTCAACGCTTTCCAAAATGAACCATTATATTATATGCAATGAACGAAAAATTGTATATGTATTTAAAACGACGCTTTGTCTTTTATTAAAAAAAAAAATAATAAATAAACGGAGTTTTAAATATTCATCTCGCGCAGTTAAGCGTGATATTATGTATGACTAACGTTTGTTCGAAATTAAAAAAAAAGTAGTAATAAACGTTTATCGAAATAATCGTAGCAACGCGTGATTCCTTCAAATAAATTAGTATTTTGCGTCTTAGATACAGGAAAAAAAGAAGAACGATTTATTTTAAGAAGGAGCATTTTTATAATGTAACCGTGTAAAAATGTGTGTGCCTATTTAAATTTTCTATAAAGTTTATAAAATAATTAAAACTTATTCAAACTATAAAAAAAATATAATTTAACATTTCTATCAAATTTAGATAAATTAATAAAAAATCAAATTTAATTGAATTTAAATTTAAATTGGGTAAGTTTTTAATTATTTTTTGTACGAAAGCGTGTAATATTTGGGTTAGTAAAAAAAACTGTATAACGATGGTCTCTAGTGAATGAACAACCAAAGGGGGATGCCAAAAAATACTGAAACACTTGATTTTCCTTACGACAATAATCCCTTTTTACTTGGAAGTATATGAATCGATTGTTGTTCAACTTATTGCAAGCACGAAATTTAAATAAACGTACATTATTTTTACACGAGTATATATACGTAAAAAAATAATATAATAATATATATTGTACTGCGAGCATATATATATAGGTTCATTTAGTAGATAACGTACTTGACACGAGTTGTGAATAGCTGATCGCGAACTGATTGTCCTCCTTCGATGAGTCGTGATTGATCGCGGGAAATCCTCAAAGTTCACTAGAGCGTACTTTATTATAATTCTACATCCGTAATTAATACTATATAATTAACGATCACCAACAATATAATGCGTTTAACAGAATAATTTTTAATTCTATACAACCATTTTCATAAATTTCCAAAACAATTAATAAATTATATGTTACAATATAAATATATTTCATATTAGAAAATTAAATAAAAACGCGAACACATTGCCTTTTGTTACGCTGCACTCTATGACTGAGTAAAATTTCAAGCCGACTGATGCATTAATTAACGAGATTGATTAAAATGTTTTAAAAATTTTCAAGTGTCGCTCGAAGTTTGTTCTGTAAGTTATTGACATTAAATATATTACCCAAAAATTGACATAATTGAAAGGCATGGCGTATTAATTTGTATAATTAGAAAAGGTGATTGCCCTTTTTGTACTAAATTTTAGGTAGTAAATGTAAAATAAAATAAAAATAAGTTTTTTCAAAAATAATAATAAATATTTCTAAAATTTGCACACCGATAAATTAATTATAAAAAAAACAGTAGTTTCCTAAAATGTTATATGTTAATATCTCTTTTTTTACTTTGTGTCGAATTTTTAAATTGTAAATATTTGATCTGGTTTTTGTTTGCACCATTTAAGTCCTTAAAAACGTCACTAACCTCATAATGTTAATATACATAAATTATAGCTTCTCGAGATCAATTAATTTTAAGGAAAAAATACGTCAGTCTAATCGCTAATATAATATTTTACGTCGATAAAATAGGAAACAATAGTTTCATGTGCTTAAAATTATTGAATAAAAAATATCATTTTTACAATAATTAAAATTTTTTATAATAATTTATGAAAACCATGAGCACATTTGCTCTTTCTTAGAATGCATTCTATGATTGTGCAGAGATGGTTGGTAGAAATTTATTGTTTTAAACATTTCAAAATCGCGATTTCAAAATATGTTAAAACGATTAAACAATTTGAAACTTTGGACATTGAAACATAGGTTGCAACGTAACGAAGAGCCTTTGTTAACATGGTGTTGCTTTTTTTCCCCATGTAAAATTTTAATTTCCACAATATAGTGTACACATCAATCGATAATTTTAATTAATTTATATTCGATATTTAAATTATTAATTGGCTTTGAAATCCCCTTAAAAACCTCGAAGTATACGAAGATAATCCAACGTACAAACAAAAGTACATGTAATGATGGTAATAATAAAATCCAACCGCAACATCCGGTTCTCTGCATTTGTCGAGGTTCACCGCGTCGTTTGATTATTTACTATCCAATGCAAGTGCGGGCATAAACGAAATCCCCAGGCTGGTTTTTTTATCATCGCGCGCAGACGAAAAATTTTTTTGGAAGGGAGGCAAGCCGCTTCAATCTTGTCTGCCGTTGTGAATTTTATTTTTTAACAAGCAATCCATCAGCTAGTCGATATGCGGGCTGGACATATGAATCGATAGCTTTACTTTGTTGCACTTTGCACAAAGAGAGAGAGAGAGAGAGGACTGGGGTGGTAAAAGTTCCGACTGAATCTTTTGATGCTCGAGTTACGCGGGAGATCTTAATTAATTGACCTCCCTGCAAACTTTGAGAGTTAGCGTGCTTTATTATTGTTATTTTTTTTTTAATAAAGGAAATAATTTTTTATTCCGGAAAATTCTTTGGATTTTTTTATAACGAGTTTTACATTGGATTTTTGGAGTATAGAATAATTTTAGAAAGATGAGTTAACCAAGTACAGAATTAAGTATTTTAAAAGTATCTAAAATTATATCTCTGTATTTTTTGTTTTCATACAATTTTATTGTTCTGTGTTTTTTTCGTTTAAAATTACCGATTAGTTCGTAATTCCTTGAAAATTCAAGCGATGTTAGATTATTTTCCTTAATTATTTAAAGGGTCACGATGGGGCACGTTAACTCAAGTCTCCGAGTTGTACTTTCGATTCATCAGATTTTTAACTGAATATATTCAAACCATTGTTTATTCAGTCAAAGTGTATATGCATATATATCCGTGTAATTCAATAATTTACACGTAACAATATGTTTTCTAAATTGCAAAGTCATTCGGATATATTTTAGCAAGAGGAAAGGAAAAAAAAGCAGGAGGAGAAGAAGAAGATCGAGGTCAAAATATTATTCGATCTCTTATAGGAATAATATATCGAGTACATATCGAATTTTCGTCGGCCTATAGACGTTTCAGTTGGAGGGTGGATTGTAAACATTGATATGCGAATGGAAAACCACGAACCGATTCCCTTTGCGAAAATATCGCATTGTGCAAAGGTAATAGGCTTTCGAGTATCGAGAGAAAAATGGAGAAAACCGTGCACGTGTGTGTATATATATATATATATATATATATCGAGAGAACAAAAATTGAACTTTGCAAAGTCGACTATATGAACTTGAAATATTTACTTTAATATACCAATTATATCTCTTCACTCTCGCAAAAGAAAAAGTTAAATAGAAAAAATAATGTAACGAAAAGAAATTCCTCGCGTTTCTCTAATCGAATGAAATCAAGATAGAGAGAGAGAGAGAGAGAGAGTCATATACGTATACGATTGGACTAATCAATTAAGAAATTACATGTCGTAGCAATAATGGTAAGCAAGCCTAAGCTGATACAGCAGAGAGAGAGAGAGAGAGAGTGACATTACGATCCGAAGAGGTAGTTGTATAAGGTGTATATATACGCGATTAATCCGGGAATGATACGAGTGGGGTACGCGATTTCACGGGATACCGAGCAGAGACGCTTTTAAGACAATTGATTGATTGGATCCAGGGTGGATTGGTAACCATTCAACCGTGGGATACTTCAATACTATGTTCGACGGAATTGTCTAATTTCATCTGACAGGTTACGACTACTATTGCGATTGATTCTATATATACATGGGACGCGTATACATGCGTGTGCGTGAGATAATTTAGTTAACTATATATATTTACTTTAAACGTTTCTGTATACCTCAAACCGTTCGAACATTCCCTTCGTATATGGGCGACGGAAATTAAAATCAAGTCAGGCTAGATCAGTGCGTGTACAATCGGAGTATATACTGCTGGTACACAATTATAAATTCACTCGGGAGTTTCAAGTATCGAATATTTCGAATTTTATGCGTGACAGTGTGTTATTCTACAGTTTTAAATATTATTAAACTTATCAATTGTATAATGTTATTGATGTGCGTGAGTGTGTGTATGTGCAAATATGATGGGAATATAATTATAAAATTGAAAAAAATAATATTTTTACTGTAGAAACAATAGCAATATCTTTTCGTATCGCCAAT
This sequence comes from Theocolax elegans, assembly GCA_026168455.1. Classification (NCBI taxonomy): domain Eukaryota; kingdom Metazoa; phylum Arthropoda; class Insecta; order Hymenoptera; family Cerocephalidae; genus Theocolax; species Theocolax elegans. The sequence continues at coordinate 60,799,438 of CM047431.1, read as the reverse complement.
TTTGACATTTATGACAAGCTAAATTAAAAGTTAAGACAGTTGTTCTTATAATACCATTATAAGGTTATTTTAATTATGTTCCCTGAGAAAAATATTTTATTCGGATGTACCATAATATATGCAGTAATGAAATTACTATGTATTAGCGTTTGTGATAAATATATTAAATGTCTAATAAAAATTTATCTAATTTATTAATAATTTTCCAAATTTTCATAATTTGAGTGATTTTATATACTGTATAGAGTATACTGATATGATTAATTATACATTTTTCTCCTTAGATTTAATATTAATCTAAGCCTATAGAAATCTTATTGATTATTACGGAAAAAAATTTATATTGAAAGATTTCTAAAGTTCAAGTGCCGCATCTTTCATTTGGTAAACAATTAACAATTACGTATAACCCGTCGAATTGTATAAGAGTTTTTAAAATATTGTGTAAACAAGTCAACCAATTAATATATGTGCCGTGATGCAAGATTGTATTACTCAATCAATATACTTGTAAATTAAATTAAATTTTTTATCTCTTATCTAATTGAAAAGAAAATAATCTGATTTAATATCCACACTTTGAATGCACGGGAAGAAAAAAATGAATAAAAATTAACCAAAGACACGTTCAGGATAAAATAGTGACATTGTCTTGTTTCTGTAATTTTGGTCCAAATCAATTATAACAACAAATAAACATTAATTTGAATAGTAATTTTTTCGTATAGACTACAGACAGAATGTTTGACTACATTGAATGTTTGACTATACGATTTCTATCCATGTCATTCAGATAATTTTTACAGTAAAAATTCTTTTTCTATCGTACGAAAACATATTCTAATTTTAAAATTTAACTTCACCAAAAGGTTTTACACAAATTCCATTGAACATTTACTATCTTAATCTTAAATCACTGAATACCCTTACACCCTGAATAAAAAAAATTAAATACCCGGTAATTCAAATAAATTATATACACATATACCAGCTCTCTCACTTTTTCTCAAAGGTATCGCCACTACACACTCACGCGCAATCGCAATAAAGAAAAAGCGAAAGTTGTCCACGATATACGAAAGATATGTATATATACGAACAATGTACACGAGGTAGAGAAAAGTCGTCGCGTTTTCCGTACGAGAAACATACGTCTATATGTACATCAAAGGGCATTGGATCCAACATGAACCAGTTAAATCGTAATTTCCGCCCGGAAGTCGAATTGCGTCACTGTACCAAAAGGTTAGAATTTCACCTTGATTCCACGTTACTTGGATATACTCGACGCCGAGAACGAGAATGACGATTGTTGCCTTTGGAGAGTTTTCTCAGACTATATACACCCTATCCGAGGTTAAATGGAGTTTTGCCTTGTAAACTCCAAGAGAAACATCAGATAGTAAGAGAGGGAGAGAGAGGGAGATAATCAAGGGATGGAAGTTGGAAAGTTTTCTTACTTTGATTAGCCGGAACTTCGATTTCTAATTAAACTCTCCCATATACTTCGTTTTCCCTTACCGCTTTTCATTTTCAAATTTTCGGACGGTTTTCATTACTCCCCCGTGCGCACGCGATTGTTCGATCTTTACCACGTCGATCGGTATACAACAAACTTTAGACATCGCACGTTTCGACCTTTCGTTTTGATAGCTGCGTAACTGTAAACTATATTATACGAAATGCATATGTAAAAAAGACAAATGTGTAGGATCAATAACTGGTAATCAAATGATGCGTGTGTATGTATGTATGTGGGTGTGTTATGTACAACAGAAGGCATGCGTATCGTAACCGAAATATTTGAGATGAAAAGCGCTTTGATCTCCATATAAATTGATAGAACAACGAACATTGCATTTTACACAGAAAAAACGCGTTATTAAAAAAAACGTTGTTTTTTTTATTATTATTGCCGCACGTTGTAGCGGGTTTAGTTTCTATTATAATCTCGATACTTATATATATTTTTTTTTCGAAACGCGTGAAACAATGCCAGTCTCGATAATACGTAAAATAAAGTATTTCGATTGAGAAAAAACTTGGACTCTCCATTCACTTCATATTTATCTCCATTTAGCTTCAATTCAATCAAATCGTTACTTATATAGCGATCGATTCTAACGATCGCTTTAAAAACACCTGAGATATTTAATTATCTATCGATCGTCATCGTTGTTTGTTGAGTCGTCGAATCCCAAAGTAATCGAACGAATAACGTTAAAATGTATTCAATGAAAAATCGGAAATTTCGAAACACGATGGTGGAACTACTGTTCGAGAAAATAAAGTAATAATTTTAATAATAGAAAAACTGGTACCGCCCTTAGTAGAAATGGAAACGATTTTTAAAGTAGAAACAAGGCATTTCCAAAAGATCGATAGAAAATGGCTAGTTATGACCTAAAACATAGCTATTTCTAACTATTTCTACTAGGGACTACGTTACCAACAATACACGGAGAAAAATGTTTATTGTTATGTTGTTGAGGAATTTAGGAACAGAGTGGACAGATCATAAAAATGACTATGTTAGTATAGTAACAATTTATTACAAATTTATTCATTTTTGTTATAAATCCATTAAATTTTGACAAATTTTATAGTAAATTTTACAACGCAACATAGTAATTTTTCTCATTTGTCCACTCTGTTCCCAAATTACTCAATAATCTAAAAAATTTTACAAAAAACACAGTAATTTTTATTACAACATTTTTCTCCGTGTAATTTTATTAGTACAAACGTATGTTTCCTTTAACACTGATGGTTTACATTATTAGTAATATTATTTACTCATAATACACAAACAAAAAATTAAATTTACAAGTTTTTTATTTACAATTAATTATATATTATATATAATAATTATTCTGTAATGCGTAAATACACTCGTGGTAATCCATCATCGCCAAGTGTGAAATACCAATATTACTCGACTCGATCGAAAATTAAATTTGGATTGTTATATATAAGGAATGAAATCGACGGCTTAATTAAAATAGCGCGTAGTCTCGGTATTCGAATCGTATATATATATATATATATATATATGTAGGGAATAGGCGATATTAATGAACTCGTGTCGCGCGCGGCTCAGGGGTATTTCAAATATATGCGCGAATTTCCAAAGCGTTTTATCGATAAAGCAATAAAGTCGCGGGTGGCATGTGGCACACCTTCTTTTCTTTATTTTCGCTTTCTCTTTCCTCTTTCTCTCGCCTCATGAAATATTCACCGATTCCCTTGTTCCACCGATACGTCCCTTTTCCCTCGATCTCTCTCTCTCTCTCTTTATCTTTCTCTCCCGCGCTCTGCAAACCATATTGGAAATTAATTCACTTTCTTTAATCGGGCGTCTCTAACCTTCTCCTCTAATTGTGCATCACTCTAATTTTTCGTGAGATCAGAACAAATGTCGAATTTCATCCGATGCGATAATAATCTTGTAGTGAAAATCGTCATTATTATTTATATTCCAACTTATCAGTATTAAACTTTTAATTAATTAAATTTTGCTCGTAGATGCAACTCTACGGATTTACCATTGTTTATATTATCTTCTTTTTTTTTACTATTAAATCTATCGAATCGTAAAATATTAGTCATCGTTAAATTTATGAACCATCGAGTGTGTACGGGCGATCGACCAATTTTCCCTTGAATAAACCATAAAACACAGTGTACTTTTCCTCTTCCTGCTAAACAAATAACAAAGAGAGAGAGAGAGAGAGAGAGAGAGAGAGAGAGAGAGAGAGAGAGAGAGAGAATGAAAAAGAAAAAATTCCGCATAACATATCGAGTGTCGTTTAAATGGAGATCCCCGGATTTCCTAAAGGCCGAGACAGTTATTATTTTTCCTAAGTCAATATCGGGAAAACGTCACGCTGGCGAAACCCAATATTCGACGGCTATCGATACAAAGAGAGAGAGAGAAGAGAAAAATCTATCTATAGTATAAGATCAAGGGCTCAACGGCTGGTCGAAGCAGTAGGATAGCGGAGTCGTTGACGGGCCAACGCGTTCGCTTAATGAGGATGTCGGTAATGGAGCTTGAATCTTTCTCCCCTACTTTCCTTCCCGGGCACCGCAATCTTCCAATCTTTTTCGTTACGTATCAATCGCTATTATTATCATTGTTATACCGTTGCATTGTTGTTCTCGTTGCTATTGTGCTATACCTCGGATGTGCAGGAGAAAAATATCGTAACGGCGAAATTCTAGCTGCAGATATTATCCTATATGTTCGTTATTGTGTATCTTGTTATCGTATAGTAATCACAAATCGTCAAAATTCCACTTAGTTCCATGTAGATGTATGCAGTAAAAATTATTAATCTACTGTAACAACATTTATACCACCGGCCAAACATCGTCATTTGATAATTACCATTAAGTTTGAAGTATCTCGATTACTCGATAACATTGTAGAAATATTTACTATTTTCATTAAATCTTCGTATAGTCGTTAATAAAGTATTCTCAGTTTTTGTTTTACGATTGGCTAGATTTAGATTCAACTTCGGAAAAATGCAGGTTTCATAACCTATAACAATCTAATTAGTTTTAGGTATTGATAAGCGTTTCTCGTTAATTTTAACGTGATGAACACTTGGTTCATGAAAACGATTTAAATTTTAAAGAAAACGTTTATAATCGCTCGATTGATAATCGGTCATTTTTTTACCTCTTAATTAAGAGATCATGTTTCATATTTTTGCTAGCCTGATGATTTTTTTATTTATTCTAAAAAGACCAACATTGCAACCGAAATATTTAGCAAGTTCAATAAAATATTTGTTTGAATAATCGTAAACAAATATTTGTATGAAACAGAACAATACTTACTTATAACGGATAAAATTTTAATTGAAAAAAATCGTGTATTCTATACAATTAAATAATCGGAAAAATTTAAACCATCAAGATTTTAATTTTCAATCAGCTTACATTAATAAATTAAACAATCATGGGTGAAAGATAAGATTTATTAACATTTTTTTCGATAGTTTAATATTATAAGAGATATGTATTAAAATAGATTAGTTTGATACAATGTCTTAAATTTATCAAGAAATCTATAATATTTAGTTTGTAACGATTTTAATGTAGTAATTATATTAATTATATTTTGAAGACATTGTAATTTATAAAAATTATTAATATTTCCAAACTTTTAAAAAAAGAAAGAAAGAAAAATTTTATACAATGATTGACAAGAATGAAGATAAAATTGTAAACTTACAAGTAAATATAAATATGTAGATCTTTGAGTTAAGCACCTTCTATTCTAAATGAATTTTATATAAATAAGTAGTTACTTTCTATCAACAATGTCCAGGTATAGCACATACAGAATTACGAAGGTGTATACCACAGACTGAAAACCGATTGGATATTCTTCTTATGAAGATTTGGATATATCAATACGATGATGGTACAATTTTATAAGAGCCTTGTATTACAATTGGAAAAGATTTTTTTAAAACGAACTACACATTTCTTAAAATAGAGTAAAACACGATTTATAGTGAATTAATTACAGTTATCCTGGTAGAAAGGTTTAGCAATTGTTTCCTCATAGAGGAAGCTTATCACAGTCAAATTTTTCGACTCGCTAAAAATATGTTATAAGTATGTTTTAACATGTCAGGAGACGATGTCACGCGTTTTTAGAAAATGTATGTGTGTGTGTGTGCGCGCGTGTGTGTGTGTGTACGTATACCATCGTATTTTCAAAACTACTCGGTCAATACATCGCTCAGCATGCGTGAGTATAGCTTGCTTTTTTATTTTCCGAATTCCGGAAAAGACATTGGTTATTTATCCCCCAAATAGTTTTTATTAGGCACGATCGTTACACGGAAGTGCCTTATATTTTCATCATCGCATAATATGTGATACCTCAAAAAAGTATATATTTTGACATAAAAATAAAATTTATGCAAGTTAGAACCCATCCAAACCTCTCCCTAAAATGTATGTATGGATGTGCGTATGTATGAAATCCTGTTACCGAAATAACTCTGCTAATTTTTAATTGATTGAACTGAAATTTACAGGGTATATTTGTTATAATTATAGAACTCTGTGGTCCTATTTTCAGATGTATCGCTCATAAATTGTGGAAGTTATGGAGCGTTTTACAATTTCGTAAAATTGGTTTATGCATATTATCTCCAAAAATACTATTCTTACGTACATAATGAATTTAGACAAAACTTTCGTCTTAAAATTATAAAACTTTTTCCTATACAATATTTTCTGATTCGAGCAATATTTTTTAAGATACGTACATAAAAACAATGAAAATCATTAAAAATCTACAAAATAGCACGTTTTTTCGTTATAAATTGAAATGTATCATTTTTATATAAAAAGTGTAAATAGACAAAATATTCGTCACAAAATTACAAAACTTTTTCCTTTTGTACACTTAACGCTCAAAACAATATTTTCGAAGATAAACATAGAAAAACGGTCAAAATAATGAAAAAAGCACAAAAAACACGTTTTTTCACAATAAAACGAAATGCATTGTTTTTACTGAAAAACTTTTAATGAACGAAATGTTCGTCTTAAAATAACAAAACTTTTTCCTATTGTACACTTAACGCTCAAAACAATATGAAAAAACGTTAAAAAGTTGACTTCTATTGTATAATTATTGGTAATGTAATATCATTTTCTTTTATCAGTATTTGTTGTATGTAAGTCTTTAATATCTTTCTCCGGTTCATCATTTTCGTCATCTGATAAATTGCTACCATCTTGTAAATCTGGTCTAACTATTTCAGAAATATAGTCAAGTGACGCTTTAACCGCAAATTTTTCAGTCTTTCTTGAAGTGTTCCATTCTAAAATTAATTATAAGTATGTAAAAAATGAAAAATAAAATATTGAAATTATTATTATTGTTACTAAAAATGATACTTTTTTGAAATTCAGGTACCCAACTGGTATGACTTCATCATTTAAATGCACTACACTTTCATACTCATCTTCAAAATAAATTAATTATTTTACAATTATTTTACAAAAAGTAAAAAATTATTTTCTTTTATGCTATAATAAAAACTTACATTACAATACTTTTGATGTACAAAAGACAATTTAAACAAATGTTTTATACTCTCCTTCTCCAAAAATGTTTAAGCGCTACTTTTCTTTCTAAAAAAATAATTTATGTACGTATAAAATAATATACCTGTTAATAGACAATTACATTGTAATCTATCTTAAGATTTTTTAATAATATATTTTAATATAACAATTTCAAAGTATAAATTTTATTTGTACCGTAAAATACAATTTCTATCTAAAAATTCTGAATATACATCTTATGTAGATAAATGCACTTACCACTTTTATAATTTTTCACTGATTCAACTTGAAAATCTTTATAAAGTGTGGTCTGAATTTTTGTTCTATACCGTAATTATAAAATCAAAACAGATTCATAAGCTATTGTCCTAAACTCTTCGTACATAGTGCAATTGAAATTCTCCTTTAAGAAAAATGACCAAAATTGGAAGAGTGTGTTCACCTCTTGTAACTTCACTATACCAAGTTGTTTACGCTCTGAAATAAAAAGAGATTCCATGAATTCTAAAGTGAATGACTTTATGTAAATTTTATAAATAATTAATATAGCAACATGATTAATATCAACATGATTTCTTTAGCTAAGAAAGGAAACATATTATAATAATCATCATCACATCAAGAATTTATAACTTAGTTACAAAAAGTAAATTCAAGGTTTTTTAATATCTTACCTTTTAAACAACGTGAATGCTATTTATGATACACTTGCTGAGTGAAACTCGTTTTCTTTCAATAACGAATGACTAGGATGTTGGAACGTTGGCAATGATTGCGGAGCACCACCGTAACTATACTAGCTAAGAAACCTTCGTTTGAACTTGTATCAGCACTACTTCTGTAAATATAAAATAAAAAGAAAAACCTATTATTATGATAATAGAAAATAAGTCTAAATATACAAAAACGTAAAAAATATCACATTAAGTAATAAAAGTTGTTAGAAGATAACACATTAAACATCAGTTAATGGATTGAAAATCTTAATGATGTTCGAAAAACACTTTAATTAATATTGCATAATTACATAATTTAACAATTGTTATATATGTTAAATAAAAATTATACTTTGCTTAAATTATAAATTTTATAAGCTTATTTCAAAATTAATATCTATGTAATTTATATATTTACCCTGAATATGTTCTCGGTCTTAATAATTATAAGTGTCATTCTTTTAAATTATTGTATTTATTATTACATAATAAGAACTTTAATAGTAAAATAATAAATACAACATTAAAAGCAAACTTAATGTAATTTAAAATAAATTAAAAAATGTAATAATAAAATATCACAAACCGTTAATGTATACCATATCAACCTTGAGAAATATTAAACATCGCCAAAACTATCCCAATACAAAACAAGAGGCTCGTGGTTATTGTTGAATTGAACCATTATTGTTCGACTGACTACCATTGTTACTCTTGTATTAAAATTGACTACTAGGTGAATTACTCCTATAATTCATAATTATCTTATATAAATTATCTTTAAATTTAATTATAAAGTATTCTACAATTTAAAACATAAATAAAATGTAAAAAAATAAATATTACTTAGTTATTGACAACTTACGGCAACTTAATATTTTCAAAAATAAATAAAATATAAATCTTATACAATAAATAAATGAACTAGATAATAAATAAAAATTATTTACCATCCAAAAATAGTTATTATTCTATTATTTTCAAACACTGCCAACATTGGACAAATACTGGACAAGAGCTTCTGCTATTTTGTAATGCTCACTTAACTTTATATTAGAACAACTAATATCATACAGTGAAACTTCATGAAAATCATATAAAAACTATGTGTATACGTAACATATATATACATAATGTATATAATCTAAACGTCAAACCCTGTAAAGCATGTTTTCAATATATCCAAAGTTTTCTAAAATTTTAAATTAAAATTTAATTAAAATTTTTAAATAAAATTAAACAAAAAACTTTGTTCTTAAACTTGAAAAATTTGGATTCGAACGTTAAATAAACATAACGAATTTATTGTGTCCGCGAATTCTAAAAATATATTAATTTTATATTACTTAAATATATGTATTTGTCTTTTCAAATATTATAATTTCTTTTTTTCTTAATTTTTCTTAATTTATTTAATTAATAAAAAAAGAAATGATTAACGTTTACATGTTATTAATAACTTTGTAATTTAAAATAGAAGTTAATAATTCACTCTTCATGTACATATTTCAATTTATGACTTTGTTCACTGAGTTTTTCACTTGACAAATTCATCAATTTAAACATAAAGTAAATATAGGAACCATACACTACTCTAAATATACTACCAAAGAATGCACCCGATAACACATCTTTGGGATCTAAATTAAATTTATATAATGCTCCAGCAACCAATCCACCAGCTGCTAATTAGTTAAATGTGCTGAATAAATTTTATGATGAAAGAACCATCCAAGGGTCATAATCTGTAAAAATTTTAAGTAATTATATCGATTAGTTTTGATTAAAAAAAGTAAAATGTCAAAAAATTGGGGTTTTTATGTCGAATTCAGATAAGGATAATATTTTTTGAAATGTTATAACATTTTATTTTAAATAATTAAATAATACTATATTTGAAGAATACATTACATAATATATGGTCTAAATATGAATTTGAGGAAGACACGTGCCAATTAATTGTTAGCGGTCTTTTAATTGTCTATTAAAATTAGAATTAGAAAAATCTATTATATATCATTTATTTTATTTTCTGCCGATTTTTAAGCAAATGGTCACTTTATACCTAATAAGTCAATTCAATTTCTATACACTATGGTACTTTCAACCTGAAAATACTAAATATTCTTTGAAATTTTTATAAAAAATACGAACTAAATCGAAGTAATCTCTACAGAAAAGAAAACAAATTAACTGGGTATTTCGATAATCGCGACGAAGAAGACGTATAAAAACGTGCTTATTAAAAGGGGCTAACTCGCATTCAGTTAAAAAAGGTTGTCTATTTCGTAATTGACACTATTTTATCGTGAATTTAAAGTCGGTATTTCTGATTTGTTTTTTTTTTTCTTTTTCGCAATTTAAGACCTTACCCGCGGAGCCGCATGAAACTTACTTCAGGTCGAAAAAATACATACTGTAATTTGAAAGCATGGTCAATAATACCAACTTATAAGACATTGACCGTAAACTTTGTTTAAGATTTAGCCCCTTTTTAAACTGCAGTTAGCCGAGATAGCACGATTTCTCGACTGCGACTAAAACAGTATACCTTCTTAAAAAATTTAGTGAACCGTCACATTCTTCGCCGCAGCCATCGATTTGAAAATTCGCGATTTTTCTACATTAACTTAATTGCTTTCGTTTATTTTATCCTGCATCCTCGAGTCTGCCACTTATTGAACCAAAAGGAAAGTTTTGACTTTCGATCTATCATCAAGCTATTGATATATATACTTACAGTTGAATTCCCTTTACGAACGAGTAGAGTAAAATCGAAATCAATTACACTTCCAGATGCCCTTGAAACGACCACGGGAAATTCTATCTTTCGCTATACATAAGCCATAACATAAGCCCCCCCCCCCCCCACACCCTCTCTCAACGTCTTGCTCTTGCTTAATCTCGGTAGTTTTCAAACTCATCGTTTTATCGCGATCTTCCCGTCTCTCCGTCAAGTGGATTAAACTATGTAAGAACGGCTTACACGTTCGTTTCGTACCACTTAAATACTTTATTATGTTTTCAACCGAGCGCTTATACGTGAATTAGAAAGTTCACTATATATATATATATATATATATATATATATGGTGCAATCTGTCGCCTGACAAGCTCCTCGAAATTCATCTTTAAATTATTATAATAAATCGATTACAATTTTGTATTATTATTTTCTTTTCTTTTTCATGCATCATACATCAGCTGTACATCCGTCTTTAAATATTAAAATTAACAAAGGATAAATTGTTGTCTTGTCGGTTAGAGACGCGCAGTGCGAATTTACAACCCGGTGGTGTTCCCTGCATGCATCCGGTCCGTGCGGTCTAACTAATTGCGACTACCAATTTGTCACGTAGACGAATGCCGAGGGTGGCTTCAGTCCCTCTATTCTCCCTCGCTATACGATATGAGATTCTTTCTTACGTTTTATTTTTCGCCGCACTTAAACCACCCGGTTCCATAACGATAAACAATGATATATATTTATACGATGTGAATACGGTCATTTTATTGAAAACGATCGAAAACTCGGATCATTGGTATATACAATGGATTAATCGTAGGTAATATTTTATCGGCACTTTGATATCCCCCGATCGTTAATTAATTTTTTTAATTACTCGTTCCCCGTTTAATTTAACTGCGCTCGGTTTATATAGCGCGCGAATTAAGTTTTCACTGCGCACTTCGCTGTTCGTTTGGTCGTTCGAATATTTTTAGTAATTAATATGTACGTTGCAACGTAATCTAAGATACCTGCCGCGATCATCTCGTACGTGACGATATACATCAAGGAGTGCTCTACACCGCGTTAGCGTCCTCTAGTCTGAGAAAAATTTTCTTTGTAATATTTAGCTAATATACTAGAGTTATATCCTCTGATTAGATTCCTACGTGTAAAAGAATAAAAATAATTATTTAAATATGTTTTTGGATAATAATATTAAAAATTGAAGGTATGTTTTGTAGAGAAAATCTAACTTGGCTGTGGTGAATAGCAGACAACTGTCCACCGAGGTATCAATTTTTATCTACAAAATACACCTTCAATTTTCCATAATACCAATCAAAGTAATTTAAGTAAAGTAATTAAGAAAAACTTAATTTCTTTTAATTTGACTGTCTTTAATTTATCTAAATATTACATAGAAAATATTTCTCAAACTAGAGGGCGCTGAGCAAAAGTAATTAACATTTGCTTTGGACAAATCGATAAATAATATTGATAGCTATGGCGCTCTTCTATTTATTTAAATAATTATTATGCTAATCTAAAGTAATTTGGTAATTTCTAAGCTACAGACATTTTGAGCGCGTAAATAAGCCTTCGTATTTCAAAGTTTTTGGAAAAAATATTTACTTAATCGACTTAAGGAGGTGGCATACCCGGTGGGTTACCGACCGAGCAAAAAAGACAATTATTGCATTTATTTAAAAAAATATGTCATTTAATGCAAAACCCAAATACAGAAGCACTAGGTAATAAAATAATAAGTGATTCTACGAAGTTCCAGGTCAATGCGATAAAGACACCTTAAAAAATTTCAGCACCGAAAATTACAATTATCTCTGATTTTTCGATGCACAAATTTTTTAGGGTGTCTTTATCGTATTGACCTGGAACTTCGTAGAATCACTTATTATTTTATTACCTAGTGCTTCTGTATTTGGGTTTTGCATTAAATTACATATTTTTTTTTAATAAATACAATAATTGTTTTTTTTTTGCTCGGTCGGTAACTCACCTGGTATGCCACCTCCTGTTCATTAAATCGAGCTATATGGCGCTCTATTTGTTTTTTACCTTAATCGATTTCACAATAGTTATAAATAAAGCAAAATATGTGATTTTTGCTTTAGCTTCCCCTTAATCAACGGAATGTCAATTCTTCTTTCTTACGATGATCCTAACGGCTACAATTAATTTCAAATTATTTTCTAATTTCTACGTTATAACGTTCATTTTATTTATCACTTTGAAGGGAATGTAATACATACCCAAATTTGCAGAAATCTACTAACAATTTCACAGAAATTGTAATTTGTAATAGCGTTAAAAATCTGAAAACAATTGACGTACATACTTTATGGTGTTACGGGCGTCTCCGCGCGACTTAGGTGTATGAGAAGGATAGAGTGAGCGATAAAACGTCTCGACTAATGTAGGCGTTGCATTGCAGCGCGGACGTTAGCTCAATGTGTTCGAATCCCGTCCACTGCCTTTTTTCGCTCCTCGTCTTTTTAATCCGTAATAATGGAAATCAAATAACGTTGCAGAGAATGAATTTTACGAAATATTTAGAAATAACCATTTTTGGTCGGTAATATATTCCTAACAAAATAATGCTCCATGGAAACACCACATTTCGTTAATTTATTTATAAAATAATTTGAAAAAGTTTACACAATTATCAAAGAAAGCATAACACCGATACAAACAGTTTACTTTTCGATAGACTATACTGTTTGTTTAAAAATAAAATAACTAGTGTTTCTGTTATTAGAGGTTTACATCCCATTATTAATGATATTAAGAGATGTCTCAAAGTCAATCGGTATGGGAATTTTACGTTGAAAAAGCAAAGAGATATCTGAAGTAATCTGTTAACTTTTTTCGAGTTTTAATTAGTTATGTTAATTCAATTATTTGATAATAGATCTTAATTAATTGATGATTATAATACTATATTTTTATTTTAAATAAAGTGACAGATTACTTTTGTAGTGGTACTGTTTCCAAGTCTGATAATAAGGTTTTTTTTTAATTTAAATTTTAATCGATTAAACGTATATGTCAATTCTACATTCTTGTACAAAAAAAATTTGATAGTCGAAAAATTTTTTAAATATATTAAAATTTTCCAAGATTATATTATTTTGTTGTTTTATAAATATTGTCTTGTTAAAAAATTCTAGATGTTTTGTATTCGATCTCGAGTTTGGAGTCAACGGTAATGAGATTTTACCTCAGACGTCTGTCGCATTAATTAAGGGGGTGCCATACTAGATTATTACCGACCGAGTCAGATGGATACATTATTACACTTTAAGAACATATTATTGCTTTATATGCAAAACGCAAATACAGAAGCACTAGATAATCACATAATATGCAATTATACGAAGTTTGAAGTGAATATGTGAGCGACACCCTAAAAAAAGTTTGCACGGAAAAAATAGTCATTTTTCCGTGCAGAAATTTTTTAGGGTGTCCTTGTTGTATTGATCGGGAACTTTGTAGAAAGACATATTACATCATTATCTAGTGCCTCTGTATTTGGGTTTTACATAATATTAACAAAAAATAAATAGTTTATATTATTGACAAAGTTTTCTTAGTACCAATTTCGCCGCTAGAGTGCGCGACGCGCTTAGTCTGTATTTTGTATTGTATACTTAGCGTGGAAGCACATGCGCAAATGGTTGTAGCAATATGGCGTTAAATACCATAATTCATACACCGGCCTTATATCAATAAAAGACATACAATAAAAGTCGTGCTTATGCATTGCAGAGTGACGACATTCTTAGTATATTTAATCGGGGAAACAATGGAAAACAAAGACGATAAAGAATCAAAATATTTTTATTTAGAGGCCACGGCTGGCTTGCATTCTCCCATCTCTCTCCCTCTCTCTCACTCTACCCATCTCCATCCATCTATCTATCTCTCTCTCTCTCTCACACTCGCAATACCAGAATACGTACGCGCATGCGCACGCGCAATTTTCGGACAACTAGTGACGAACTTCTCGCGGCTCATGTGGCGTTGCACGATTACCAAGTTTGCTCGGTACTGAAAACACGAAAAATTGTCAGCTGTAACCCTAGGCGGCCGGCTCGCGCGTCGAGTCGTCGAGTTAGCCGGCCGCGTAGGCTATATTCGACGTTGTGTAAGGCTAGAAATCGTGTTACCGGGGGATTAACTCGATTTATATATCTCTCGTTTGACTGAACAAAGTAGCAATGAGGTTTTCTATATTGATAAATTATAAACATTATTTGTATTTATTATTTACTGATAAATATTTTAAAAACTTTATAAACCAACCACAAAAAATAAAAATTAAATCCTCTTTAAAATGCCAAAAATATTAATATTGTTTATTTAATAAAAATAAAATAAAAAGAGGATATTATTTAAACAAAACCAAACATTTATAAACTTTAAATGAACTCGTTCAATGACAAACAATAATCAATAACGTTTAAAAAAGCGAAAAATTGTCAGCTGGAGGCCTAGGAGGCCGGCTCGCGCGTCGAGTCGTCGAGTTAGCCGGCCGCGTAGGCTATATTCGACAGTGTGTAAGGCTAGAAATCGTTTTACCGGGGGATTAACTCGATTTATATATCTCTCGTTTGACTGAACAAAGTAGCAATGAGGTTTTCTATATTGATAAATTACAAACATTATTTATATTTATTATTTACTGATAAATATTTTAAAAACTTTAGAAACGAACACAAAAAATAAAAATTAAATCCTCTTTAAAGTGCCAAAAATATTAATATTGTTTATTTAATAAAAATAATAATAAAACAAGGATATTGTTTATACAAAACCACACATTTATAAACTTTAAATGAACTCGTTAAATGACAAACAATAATCAAGCACGTTTAAAAAAGCGAAAAATTGTCAGCTGGAGGCCTAGGCGGCCGGCTCGCGCGTCGAGTCGTGGAGTTAGCCGGCCGCGTAGGCTATATTCGACAGTGTGTTAGGCTAGAAATCGTTTTAAACCGTGGGATTAACTCGATTTATATATCTGTCGATTGACTGAAAAAAAGTTGCAATGAGTTTTTCTATATTGATAAATTATAAACATTATTTATATTTATTGTTTACTGATAAATATTTTAAAAACTTTATAAACCAACCACAAAAAATAAAAATTAAATCCTCTTAAAGTGCCTAAAATATTATTATTGTTTATTTAATAAAAATAATAATAAAACAAGGATATTGTTTATACAAAACCACACATTTATAAACTTTAAATGAACTCGTTAAATGACAAACAATAATCAAGCACGTTTAAAAAAAGCGAAAAATTGTCAGCTGGAGGCCTAGGCGGCCGGCTCGCGCGTCGAGTCGTGGAGTTAGCCGCCGCGTAGGCTATATTCGACAGTGTGTTAGGCTAGAAAATCGTTTTTAACCGGGGGATTAACTCGATTTATATATCTCTCGTTTGACTGAACAAAGTAGCAATGAGGTTTTCTATATTGATAAATTACAAACATTATTTATATTTATTATTTACTGATAAATATTTTAAAAACTTTAGAAACCGAACACAAAAAATAAAATTAAATCCTCTTTAAAGTGCCAAAAATATTATTATTGTTTATTTAATAAAAATAATAATAAAACGAGGATATTGTTTATACAATACCACACATTTATAAACTTAAAATGAACTCGTTAAATGACAAACAATAATCAAGAACGTTTAAAAAAGCGAAAAATTGTCCGCCGGAGGCCTAGGCGGCCGGCTCGCGCGTCGAGTCGTCGGAGTTAGCCGGCCGCGTAGGCTATATTCGACAGTGTGTTAGGTTAGAAATCGTTTTACCGGGGGATTAACTCGATTTATATATCTGTCGATTGACTGAACAAAGTAGCAATGAGTTTTTCTATATTGATAAATTATAAACATTATTTATATTTATTGTTTACATGATAAATATTTTAAAAACTTTATAAACCAACCACAAAAAATAAAAATTAAATCCTCTTTAAAGTGCCTAAAAATATTATTGTTTATTTAATAAAATAATAATAAAACAAGGATATTGTTTATACAAAACCACACATTTATAAACTTTAAATGAACTCGTTAAATGACAAACAATAATCAAGCACGTTTAAAAAAGCGAAAAATTGTCAGCTGGAGGCCTAGGCGGCCGGCTCGCGCGTCGAGTCGTGGAGTTAGCCGGCCGCGTAGGCTATATTCGACAGTGTGTAGGCTAGAAATCGTTTTACCGGGGGATTAACTCGATTTATATATCTCTCGTTTGACTGAACAAAGTAGCAATGAGGTTTTCTATATTGATAAATTACAAACATTATTTATATTTATTGTTTACTGATAAATATTTTAAAAACTTTATAAACCAACCACAAAAAATAAAAATTAAATCCTCTTTAAAGTGCCAAAATATTATTATTGTTTATTTAATAAAAATAATAATAAAACGAGGATATTGTTTATACAATACCACACATTTATAAACTTAAATGAACTCGTTAAATGACAAACAATAATCAATAACGTTTAAAAAAGCGAAAAATTGTCGGCCGGAGGCCTAGGCGGCCGGCTCGCGCGTCGAGTCGTCGAGTTAGCCGGCCGCGTAGGCTATATTCGACAGTGTGTTAGGTTAGAAATCGTTTTACCGGGGGATTAACTCGATTTATATATCTGTCGATTGACTGAACAAAGTAGCAATGAGTTTTTCTATATTGATAAATTATAAACATTATTTATATTTATTGTTTACAGATAAATATTTTAAAACTTTATAAACCAACCACAAAAAATAAAAATTAAATCCTCTTTAAATGCCAAAATATTAATATTGTTTATTTATTAAAAATAAATAAAAGAGGATATTATTTAAACAAACCAAACATTTATAAACTTTAAATGAACTCGTTCAATGACAAACAATAATCAATAACGTTTTAAAAAAGCGAAAAATTGTCAGCTGGAGGCCTAGGAGGCCGGCTCGCGCGTCGAGTCGTCGAGTTAGCGGCCCCGCGTAGGCTATATTCGACAGTGTGTAAGGCTAGAAATCGTTTTACCGGGGGATTAACTCGATTTATATATCTGTCGATTGACTGAACAAAGTAGCAATGAGTTTTTCTATATTGATAAATTATAAACATTATTATATTTATTGTTTACTGATAAATATTTTAAAACTTTATAAACCAACCACAAAAAATAAAAATTAAATCCTCTTTTAAATGCCTAAAATATTATTATTGTTTATTTAATAAAATAAAATAAAATGTGGATATTATTTAAACAAACCAAACATTTATAAACTTTAAAGGAACTCGTTCAATGACAAACAATAATCAATAACGTTTAAAAAAGCGAAAAATTGTCAGCTGGAGGCCTAGGAGGCCGGCTCGCGCGTCGAGTCGTCGAGTTAGCCGGCCGCGTAGGCTATATTCGACGGTGTGTAAGGTTAGAAATCATTTTTCGGGGGGGAGTAGCTCGATTTAAAATATTCTCGATTGACTGAATAAAGTAGCAATGGGTTTTTCTATATCGATAAATTACAAATATTATTTATATTTATTATTTACTGATAAATATTATTTATTCAAAATTATATTTATTTATTCATAAAGCGAAAAATGACAATATTATTTATGTTGTTTATTTAATACAAAAAATTATAAATATACTTGGTTATCTCATTAATTTAAAACAAGATATATATAGATTAAATACATATTTGTTTAAATGAAGAAGTAAATGAATAATCAAAAGCCGCTTCAATGAGTGAAAAAATTACAAATAATATTTATATTGTTGATTTAATATAAATTAAAATAGTACATGGTTATTGTTTGTACAAAACTACACATCTATAAACTTTAGATAAACTCGAAAATTGACAAAACAAAAATTAAGTACGTTTAAAAAAGCGAAAAATTGTCAGCTGGAGGCCTAGGAGGCCGGCTCGCGCGTCGAGTCGTCGAGTTAGCCGGCCGCGTAGGCTATATTCGACGGTGTGTAAGGTTAGAAATCATTTTTCGGGGGGGAGTAGCTCGATTTAAAATATCTGTCGATTGACTGAACAAAGTAGCAATGGGTTTTTCTATAAATTGACAAATTATAAAAATCATTTATATTTATTATTTACTGATAAATATTATTTATTCATAATAATATTATTTATTCATAAAATGAAAATAAGCAAAAATATTTATATTGTTTATTTAAGAAAAAAAAAATTAATTATATTTGGTTATCTTATTAATACAAAACCAGATATATATATAGATTAAATATATATTGTTAAAATGAAGAAGAAAATATATAATAAATATATATTTGTTAAAATGAAGAAGAAAATGAATAATCAAAAGCCGTTACAATGAGTGAAAAATTACAAATAATATTATATTGTTTATTTAAAGAAAGTAATAATTATACCTGGTTATTATTTGTACATAACTACACATCTATATACTTTAGATATATTCGTAAAATGACAAACAAAAATCAAGGCCGTTTAAAGGAGTGAAAAATATTCAGTCGGAGGCCTAGGCGGCCGGCTCACGCGTCGAGTCATCGAGTTAGCCGTCCGCGTAGGCTATATTCGTCGTTATGTTGAGGTTGAATATCGCATAATTTAAAAACGTCTCGTATTATTTAAATTATTTGATAATAATAGTTTTTAATTAATTGTGATATTTATGTAGTAGATTGCTATGCATTAACAGATGCTATACAAATTAGTAAAAATTAATAAGAAATCACGGCCTTTTATCAAGTCGCGAGTGTCGATAGAACGGGTTGCGTCGGTCTCCCGTTCGACTAGAGTCCGTGCGCGCATGCGCAGTTGTGCTTCCCGCGTCGATACTAGTGAGGTTCACGTCGCTCGGGACCGTTTCAGCTGTATAACAAAACGGCTTGTAAACATTGTTGTGTTTTTCGTGAGCATTGTGGTATATGGTGAAATTTCGAAATACTGGATGATGATTTTTCTGACTACATCAATGTTGCCGAGTTCATACAATTATTCTTGTATAAGATAAATACCCAGCGATCCAGTGTTTGATGGCGTCCGACTTAAAGGTTATGTTTGATACCCAAGGAACTGCAAACAAATCATGTGTGATGGATGTCGGGCTATCTTGTAGGTGAGAAATTAACTGATTGACCGTATTTAAGAGAGTTGTGTTTAGAGGTTAGGTTGCTGTTTTTCTCTTCAATTATTGCATTGATCATCTTTTATTTATATAAAAAAACTTTTTAAGTACTACCAGGTTGGCGTCAAAGTGCATTTGTACATCCCTGTCAGTAGTCGGATCCGGATTGAAATTCTCGAACTAACAGTAGACCTATGATGTCATTGTATCCTCTACCTAATGCTGAATACAATTGCCAATTGGACCTCGAACAGCTGTCTATAATAGCAATGGAATCTCCATCTAACTGCTGGTTACAGTAGCCATAGGATCTCTACCTGTGAGTTGGTTACTGTCCATATTTACGTCCACTAATCATCTACCAAACCCAAGTACTTCAATTAATGCAATGGGTTTTTCTATAAATTGACAAATTATAAAAATCATTTATATTTATTATTTACTGATAAATATTATTTATTCATAATAATATTATTTATTCATAAAATGAAAATAAGCAAAAATATTTATATTGTTTATTTAAGAAAAAAAAAATTAATTATATTTGGTTATCTTATTAATACAAAACCAGATATATATATAGATTAAATATATATTGTTAAAATGAAGAAGAAAATATATAATAAATATATATTTGTTAAAATGAAGAAGAAAATGAATAATCAAAAGCCGTTACAATGAGTGAAAAATTACAAATAATATTTATATTGTTTATTTAAAGAAAGTAATAATTATACCTGGTTATTATTTGTACATAACTACACATCTATATACTTTAGATATATTCGTAAAATGACAAACAAAAATCAAGGCCGTTTAAAGGAGTGAAAAATATTCAGTCGGAGGCCTAGGCGGCCGGCTCACGCGTCGAGTCATCGAGTTAGCCGTCCGCGTAGGCTATATTCGTCGTTATGTGAGGTTGAATATCGCATAATTTAAAAAACGTCTCGTATTATTTAAATTATTTGATAATAATAGTTTTTAATTAATTGTGATATTTATGTAGTAGATTGCTATGCATTAACAGATGCTATACAAATTAGTAAAAATTAATAAGAAATCACGGCCTTTTATCAAGTCGCGAGTGTCGATAGAACGGGTTGCGTCGGTCTCCCGTTCGACTAGAGTCCGTGCGCGCATGCGCAGTTGTGCTTCCCGCGTCGATACTAGTGAGGTTCACGTCGCTCGGGACCGTTTCAGCTGGATAACAAAACGGCTTGTAAACATTGTTGTGTTTTTTCGTGAGCATTGTGGTATATGGTGAAAATTTCGAAATACTGGATGATGATTTTCTGACTACATCAATGTTGCCGAGTTCATACAATTATTCTTGTATAAGATAAATACCCAGCGATCCAGTGTTTGATGGCGTCCGACTTAAAGGTTATGTTTGATACCCAAGGAACTGCAAACAAATCATGTGTGATGGATGTCGGGCTATCTTGTAGGTGAGAAATTAACTGATTGACCGTATTTAAGAGAGTTGTGTTTAAAGGTTAGGTTGCTGTTTTTCTCTTCAATTATTGCATTGATCATCTTTTATTTATATAAAAAAACTTTTTAAGTACTACCAGGTTGGCGTCAAAGTGCATTTGTACATCCCTGTCAGTAGTCGGATCCGGATTGAAATTCTCGAACTAACAGTAGACCTATGATGTCATTGTATCCTCTACCTAATGCTGAATACAATTGCCAATTGGACCTCGAACAGCTGTCTATAATAGCAATGGAATCTCCATCTAACTGCTGGTTACAGTAGCCATAGGATCTCTACCTGTGAGTTGGTTACTGTCCATATTTACGTCCACTAATCATCTACCAAACCCAAGTACTTCAATTAATGCAACGGCTTTTGTCTATATTAGTAATTAAGCAGTCCATATACGAGAAATTTCAGGTACTCCTTGCATGCACGTAATAAAGGTTATGTTTGATTGCATACATATTATTGTCTTTAGAAATAATACCCAACGCCAAACCATTATGCAGATCTTATTCTCTACCTAAAGAAGTACAGTCAAATTATGTGTGAAGGATGTAGGACTATCTTGTGAGTGAAAAATTAACCGATTGACCGTAATTATGAGAGTTGCGTTTGTAGATTAGGTTACTGTTCTTACTCTTCAATTATTGCATCGGTTTCCTTTTATATATGTGAATGATTAGTTCATGTAAAAAAACTTTTTAGGTACTTCCAGGTTAATGTCTAAGTGCATTTGTACATCCCTGTCAATGGTCGGATTAGGATTGAAGTTTAGTACAACATTCATAGAATCTTCCACTAAATGCAGACTGCGATGACAATGGATTCTTTATTTATCTGCTGTCTACTAGTCAACTAGTCCTGCATCTAACTACTGTTTGCGATGCCCATGTCAACACCAGCTAGCGCTTAGCTACGATGCCAACATAAATTTTTATTAAGTAGATTTGGGTAAAATAAGGTAATTCATAGAATGATTGCATTGAACAGCATATCAGATGCAGAAAACGAATGCATAAAAAGTGTAATAATACAGTCAAAAACCCCTGGTAGAAATTTGAGCATACGTTTGACATAATGTCTGTCAATTTTATGATCAGTGGTCAGAAAATAGAGTAGTTTCTGGTGTAAAACCCCGCTTACACCCGACGGAATTTCACCATAAGTTTACCGTACGCGTATAATGAATGATTTTGAGGTTAGACATATAATCATATGAATATAAATAATAAATGAATATAAATAAGTTATACTTAGTTTTGTCTGATTAATTGTTCAACTAAATAAGAAAAAATGTTATTCTTTTTAAAAATATCGTTTCACATTTATTTTACAATGAAAGATTAAATACTATAAATTAGTGCATATCTTACATTTACTTCCAAATACATTGTTTGTAACTAAATAAACAAATTATGAAGGTATTTAAGTATATATGAAACATATATGGATGTAGTAATTAAATCTTAATTGATCTAAATAAGCACTTTTTTCAATTAAAAAAACAACTTTAACAAATAAATTTTTTTTAATATTTACAGTTTGTTAAAAAAATAGATGAAATAAACCATTTTGAAAAATTGTAGAAATAAAGTGTCACAATTGAAAAAAATTTTTTTTCAGAAATCCTGTTCTTGTGTACGAATACCAGAATAAATCATTTGAGCTTTATCGAATAAATTTTAAGTGTATGCTCATGTTCAAAGTACAGTTTCCCTAAAAATGAAATTTTTGCCTGCGAACAACAGTAAAAGTGATTTAAGCTTCATCGATGAATAGCATATAAGCAGTAATGAATTGATATTTATGCATACGAACACTAATATAAGAGATTTGAGCTTCATCGCTGAATAACTGCATATGGTAATGAACTGATATTTTTGCATACGAACTCTAATATAAGAGATTTGAAGATTATCAGCAAATAGTTTCCTTGTTAGTTTAAATAGTTTAATTTTTATTGCTGTAATCGCGTAGAAAGTCAAAAATTCTAAAATTTAGTTTAATGACAAAATATTAACCTATGGTCAAACTCTGGTCGAATCTTCTGACCACCCTGAAATGGTCAATAGATGACGAGCCGACCATAACTGATGCTTTATTTTCTACCAGGGACGTTTTACTAAAAAAAAATATATAGCAATAGTTGTTAAATTGATTATTGTAATAATTTTGGTTTCAAAATTCCTGCATCGACTGCGTATCAAAATGCAGAAAACGATTGCATGGAAAAAGTATAGCAATAGTTGTCAAAATGATTATTGTATAATTTTATGGTAACAATTCGTGCATCGTCTGCCTAACAAAATGCAGAAAACGATCGCATAGAATTATGTATAGCAATAGTTGTATAATTGATTATTGTAATAATTTTTGGTTTCAAAATTCCTGCATCGTCTGCGTATCAAAATGCAGAAAACGATTGCATGGAAAATGTGTAACAATAGTTGTCAAAATGATCATTGTATAATTTTATGGTAACAATTCGTGCATCGTCTGCCTAACAAAATGCAGAAAACGATCGCATAGAATTATGTATAGCAATAGTTGTATAATTGATTATTGTAATAATTTTTGGTTTCAAAATTCCTGCATCGTCTGCGGATAAAAATGCAGAAAACGATTGCATGGAAAATGTATAACAGTAGTTGTCAAAATGATCATTGTATAATTTTATGGTAACAATTCGTGCATCGTCTGCCTAACAAAATGCAGAAAACGATCGCATAGAATTATGTGTAGCAATAGTTGTTAAATTGATTGTTGTAATAATTTTGGTTTCAAAATTCCTGCATCGTCTGCGTATCAAAATGCAGAAAACGATTGCATGGAAAAAGTATAGCAATAGTTGTCAAAATGATTATTGTATAATTTTATGGTAACAATTCGTGCATCGTCTGCCTAACAAAATGCAGAAAACGATCGCATAGAATTATGTATAGCAATAGTTGTATAATTGATTATTGTAATAATTTTGGTTTCAAAATTCCTGCATCGTCTGCGTATCAAAATGCAGAAAACGATTGCATGGAAAATGTGTAACAGTAGTTGTCAAAATGATCAATGTATAATTTTATGGTAACAATTCGTGCATCGTCTGCCTAACAAAATGCAGAAAACGATCGCATAGAATTATGTGTAGCAATAGTTGTTAAATTGATTGTTGTAATAATTTTGGTTTCAAAATTCCTGCATCGTCTGCGTATCAAAATGCAGAAAACGATTGCATGGAAAAAGTATAGCAATAGTTGTCAAAATGATTATTGTATAATTTTATGGTAACAATTCGTGCATCGTCTGCCTAACAAAATGCAGAAAACGATCGCATAGAATTATGTATAGCAATAGATGTATAATTGATTATTGTAATAATTTTTGGTTTCAAAATTCCTGCATTGTCTGCGTATCAAAATGCAGAAAACGATTGCACGGAAAATGTAGTAATAAATGTCAAATTAAGTTGTATAATTCCTGCATCGTCTGTATATCAAAATGCAGAAAACGATTGCATGGAAAGTGGATAACAATTGTTGTCAAAAAGTTTATTGTAAAAATTGTGATTAAAATATTCCTGCATCGTCTGTATTAATTATGTTAAATAATGCAATCTACAAAGGTTATTTATGAATGAATATGATAGCTGGAATGTACTATTGGCGCCATCTACTGTGAGGTTATAAATTAATATAATTTTTCAACGGATGATGGCGCTACTAGTACATTACAGCTTACTACATTACCGACGCTTCGTCGATAGTTTTTCACTATGGCACCCCCTTAATAGCGACACCCGAATATACAACGATTCTTTTGTAACTTTTGAAATCTTTCATGATCTTTTTAATTGTAATAGCTATTAAAATTTGCTTTTTTTTATCAAATAATAGGTTTTATTTGTCATTAAATCGAAAGAAAAGATCTTAAAACCTTTTATTCATTTGTATTTCTTCAATCCATACTATTGATTCATTGAAACGACACTTTGAAATCTGTAATTGTTAAATTTTAATACTTTTATTTTAACCTTAAGAGTTAGTTTTAATCTTGTTTTTATGTACATTCTGTCTATTTTTCAAAGAGTTCAAGGGGACAAGCCTGGGTTAAAATTGAAAAAAGCTATTCAATATTAACAATTAATAATTTTTTTCATAGCCATTGAAAACATTTCTTAAATTTTTAAACAAATTGTATTATTATTAACTTTTATTGTAATTTTTTTGGTCAATTTATATGTAACACAACTATTTTAACTTTTAACTTTTAATTTTAGAGTAACGGAGTGTCATAATTAATTAAAATAGTTGTGTTAAATATCAATTGATCAAAAACATTTTAAACAAAAGTTAATAATAATATTATTTGTTTAAAAAATTAAGAAATTATTTCAATTGTCACGAAAAAAATTATTAATTGCTAATATTGAATAGCTTTGTAATATATAATAAGTCCGTTTAATTTTTGCAAATAAATGTAATTACTAATCTAAAAATAGATTTTAGTTCGGAAGTGCGGATAAATTTATCTTAACTTACAAACAAATTTTCATTTGTAAACATATTATTTTATTGCAATTATTAATTTGTTTAATGACAGCAGATTAAAAGGTTAACTATTACAAGATTTCCCGCAGTTACGAAGACGCTCCGCAAATCCAAAATCCGAAAATTGGAGGGCAATTCGATTGACTTACCGAGCCGATCCCTCCGTAAATAGAGTAACGGTATATATTTAAGAAAAGTATATCTTTCGTTGTATCTTGTTTGCTTGTTTGCATGGAACGGTCGCGCAGTTGAAGAAGCCGGTAAGGACGGTTGTCATTCAGATGAAGAATGCTATCAAATATGCTTTTAGAAGTACGATAAAAATTATTGCGAGTATGTTTTATGTATTCACAGTAGAGTGACGGACTTTCAGCGACGGACGCTACATCCGGAGAATCGAGAATAAAATTATGGAGTTGCATTACACGGATTCATATAATCCTTTTAATCACACAGTGAACGATTGACACAAAAAATATACCGTATACCGGTAAATGACAACACGGATCGAATGCGGTTTATTAATATTGCAACGACGAGAAGTAGCGTTAAATGGGTATGAGTTATAACGATTGACAATACTTGATTGATTAGTAAAGATTAGTTTATTGTCATTCAGAGAGCACGTATAAGGTGTGCTGTGTCAACGACGACTTTTCTCTGCACTTGCAAAACTGCTCGCAAATAACGTATAATTATATACAGGCAAATAAATATGTAATTTGTAATATTGAGTTATTGTCTTAATATATCATTGTAACAATAATAATAACTAACTGCAGCAATGTAGAAAACCCATATAATATCAGAAGCCCAGTGGTGAGACGTAACAAGAGAGAGGAAGAGAGAGAGAGAGAGAAAGGGTAATAGGTACACACATCACGAGTATTGTTAAGGGCCCTGCGGTTCCTTCGAGCTTGCTCAGCCTTTCCCATTGTGAATTTCATGACACGGGGAAAAGCCGCGGGCTAACGTTCCACGGGCTCACCCGCAGCCTATTTGTCCAACCTTCCGACGAGGAGGAGGTTTCCTACCTACCTAATGGCAAATGACACTCTCGGGCTTACGTTTAGGGATACCGCACGGACTAACTCCTCCTCCCTTTTCCCTTTTCATACCGAATAATAACTGGATCAAATTTAACCAAATATTTTGCGCCACCTAGATACAACACCGTTCTGCGGTACAAATTTGACCAGATATTACTATTTTTTTTTAGCTTTAATGAGGTTGGGTACAGATATGTTCGCATGTACGTATTGTAACTAATTATTTTATATATACCAATTTTTTACGAAAATCGTTACTCTTTTTCCTCGATAATCGTTTCAATTTCTATATTTTTTCGTTTTGTTAGGTAGATGTTGTAACGTACACATAGCATATGGGATGATCCGCAACGTCTAACTTTGACGCATCAACAAGTATATAATCTCCCGTCATTCTAAGGAATAAGATGATTGTAGATTATAGTTGTAGTTCTTAAGTTCAGAGTTTTTTAAAGTTATTGTTCAGTAAACAGATCGACTTTTTGTTACTCAACCTCTCGCCTTTTCTCATATCCAGGATCAGGGAATAAAGTAACTCAAGTGACAATATAAATAAACGGATAAATTATGATTTTCATGATTGACCACTTCAGTACAATCTCACTGCTACATTTTCGATATTTTATTCAATTATCCGCGGATGTATAAAAAAACTTATTAGTATTATTAAAACGATAAAACTAATTTCATTCCACTTGAACTGATCATCAGTATATTCAATTTAATTTGACAAATTAAATCATGACTTAAAATGAACTTAAATTAACCCAGCATGCCAAGTGATGAAACTTCACTCAATATAAATAATGACAACTTAGATTTTGCATCTTGTTAAACCTTTGACCTCCTTCGTACATAGGAAAAAATATACGTCAATCATTCATTTCGTTAATTTTAGATTATAACAATCTACTCAAATCAGAGTGACATACTCGGTGAATGAACGAATAAGGATAATTTGTAATTCTTAAAACCTTTATGCCTATCGTATTAGTTATTTGAAATATAATAACTCGATTTCTTTGTTTAATTGTTTGAAAATTAAACAGAAGATATAAATATATGACGAAAATCTATAGTAAATGAACGGAAAAGCCAGCAAATGAACACGCGCATTTAAAATACATTGGGACTGTCATGAAAATTTTTAGGAAACCTTCGTTTTTGTAGTAACATGGTTGTCCATCCGTTTTAGAATCCATGAAAAAGTATATCATAATGGATTATTGACCAAAATAAGCGGTAAATTATAAAGTTTTTATACAATTAGTAACTCAGAAAATATTCTACCAAATAAATATACTCTTTAAAAGAGTCACTTTATATATTTGAATACATTTTATTATATATTTACAGGCAAATGATGGTATAATAAAAATGTTTCATTATCTGAGGATAAGAAAAATCCTGTTCAACGGTTTCCAATATGTGTCACTGAAACTGACTGAGATAGACTTGGAAACTTTTACATTAAGCGCGGTGACACTTATAAAGTACCCGTAGGAAATCATATAATTGTTGCGTTTGACATTCTTGTTAAAATGTACTATATGCTTTTAATCTTCAATTTTCTCCAGATTTGGAAATGTTTATGTAGTTACATTGCTTAAAACTATATAACTTTACTGCAAAGATGTTTTCACAAGGTAAAAATATTTTTTAACAAAGTTCCTAAATGGCTTGATTAACATTTAGATTATATTAATTTTAATTCTTTAAAGTGATATACAATACAAAGCTGAAACTGATATAAATATGAATTAAAAATTTATATTTACATTAAAAAAAGATTGATATTTATTTATATTTAAATTAAAGTAAAGATAATCTGATTATCTGTGTGATTAAATAATATAATTAATATTATTAATGTATGGAATTATGGCACTTTATCCTTTACATTGTGTAGCAATTTGTATCAGTCACTCGATTATTAGGCCTGTTATATTTTGCTTCCTCGTACAAGAAGCTTCGTAATAGTAAAGTTGAAAACATATTATAGTATGTTTTGACACGTCAGG
This sequence comes from Theocolax elegans, assembly GCA_026168455.1. Taxonomy (NCBI): domain Eukaryota; kingdom Metazoa; phylum Arthropoda; class Insecta; order Hymenoptera; family Cerocephalidae; genus Theocolax; species Theocolax elegans. The sequence goes on along the minus strand of CM047431.1, from coordinate 60,770,634 downwards.
AGGCGAAATCACGTGTTTTTAGAAAATGTTTGTATGGATGGTGTGTGTGTACGTACGTACACCGCCGTATTTTCGAAACTATTCGGTCAATATCACCTAGCTTGCGTATGTAGCTTGCTTGACAGTTTCCAAATTCTGGAAAAGACTTTGGTTATTCATCATCCAAATAGTTTTTGTTTTAAAAACATTTTACGATTTTTAAAAAATTAATTTTTTTTAAATTTGGATAATATTATTCATTTTTTTTAATTGGACCTAATGTACTTCATAGAGAATAATAAATCTAATTACTCGATGTAGGATTAACAAATTATCTTTATTAGTTTTCTTGTTATTTAAAAAAACGTTTTTTTAAATATTTTACATTTTGGAAATTAATTAGTCAAATGAGCTGAAAATTTTTTTGATGAAAGAATCATCGAAAGTCATAAACTGTAAAAATTTGAAGTAATTATATCGATTAGTTTTGATTAAAAAAATTTTGAATGTGAAAAATTGGGGTTTCTTATGTCGAACGTTTTCAGGAATAAAATGCATTTAATCCACTTGATCTTTTGTAAAATAATAATATCTATAATGTATCTTTAATATATATATAAGAAATACTAAAAATTCACAAAAATTAACATGGTGATTCCCATTTAAATTATTTAAAAAATTTCGCGTTTCTTTAAATAATCATAACTTTTTACAGAATTGAAGGCCATAAAAATGCTACAGACCATTTGAAAGGTATTGCTCCAAGCTTTCTTTTAGACTTTTGTAGAAAAAAATCAATTATGGCGTACTTACACTTTTTTTAAGTTAAATATTGACATGTAGTTTATGTAACATTGACCTTGTGATTAGAAATTCTAACCCAGAAGGATAAATTCTAGACATAATTAGCAACGAATGTTACATATAATGTTCTATAGTAAAAGTTGATAGATTTTGAGTTATATAGCGGTAAACCCAGCTGATGTGAAAAAAACTTGGAAAAATTCACTTTTTGAGGTTAGAATAACTTTTGAGCAAATAGATTCCGGTACCTAAAAATTTTTTTCTGTATTTTGAAAAACATTTGCAACGTGTACCCAAAATTTGGTGCAATTTAAAATTTTGATTGGACCACTTCGCATGGAATAACCCATATATATAGTATACATAATATCTATAAAATAAAATATCTATAATTACCTAAGTTAAGCATTATATATTTTTTAAAAAAATGTTTAATTGCTTATATCTCTGAAAATAATTCATCAAATATGTTGAACAAATCGTAGAAATAGAATATAATTATAGCATAATGCTGGAAAAATTAAAAAAATCATTATCTAAAATGTAATAATTATTAAAATTTTGTTTACTTATAAAATAGTCTAATGTGAAGCTAACCATATTTTTGGAAGAAAATGTTTTTAGAAAATTTAAGGAAACGAAAAAAAAGATAATTCTTTATATTTTTAATTGATACCATTAAAAGTTTTTTATATCAGTTGACAATATTTTTTTTTAAAATTAAAATTAATAACGCAAATGACTAGTTAATATATAAATTTTAAAAAGTGTTATGACATTTTGTTTTAAATAATTAAATAATACTATATTTCAGTAATATATTATATAATATATCATATGGGATTGTATAGGCAGCGGTTTTTCATCTCATCGAACATTCCTGATGTGTGGGTTTCTTTTATGCCAGAAGCAAATCTGTCAAAACCATTTTTAATGCCGACTTAATAGCTTATTACATAGCACTTTTGTAAAGTTAAAAATATTTTTAGCAAATTGACGAATAAGATGGAAGTATGGAACTGTTGATTTCTTTCCAATAGATGGGCGAAATAAGAATGAGAAAAAAGTGTTTCATAGCTATGGAACAAACAGAAAATATTCTCTAGTCATTTCTATTAAAAATGTCCATTTTATAGTTAAGATATTGAATGAATTGCTACCTTAGGTAAGTATACATCATTACATATATATAAAACGTTATTCGTCCATCGTAGCGGTAAAATTCAAGAATTATTAATATGTGTACTATGTATAGTTATTAAAGCAATAGATGTACGATCAGCTCAAAAAAAGATATAAACTTGCTTGATATTAAGAATCACCTCTCTTTTTATCAAAACGACATCTCATCGATAAGGCGTACATCGAGTTCTCGGAGAGGAACAAAAAACCAACCACGCGATACATCGATATCCGATTTGAGTTTGCTTAACCATGGTTAAAGCGCAATAAAACGTTATGCCGATTGATCAAACGAAAACAACTTTCTGCTATGATGATTTCAATGTGAGGATTTATCGAAATTCTTGGGATAATCGAATTTCACGTGACGATTCAGGCGCAAACGAAGCGCGACGTTCCATTTACACCTTTTCCAACAATTCTTAGTGTGTGGATGCGTTTGAATTCTTGTACCTATTCTAGTGTAGGTGCAAGATTTTCAGTTTATTTTTTTTGTTCTTCTTCTTTGTTTCTTGTAAAGAGGAGTAATAGTTATTGGATTACGTTTACTTTTAAGGCGCGAGCTTGGAAAAATCATTGGAACCTGGGCAACGATAAATTTTATTATAAGTTAATCCGTCAATCGTAATTTACTGTTCCATCATATATGGAGATGGGACGATAAAAAATTTTAGCTCTCTTACGTTTATAACGCGGCAGAAAATTCGAGAGTCCAATAAAATTTGATCGATATTCGTAATGGTCAATTGTTTACCGTATTAAATATGACGAACGATAAAAGAATATGGTACTATTCTTGCGTTCAAAGCGGCAAAATATATTCGAGAGACTTACTATTTCATTTTGATTTCGTTGATTCATTACGATATTAAAATTAATGGGAAAAAAAACTGTTCATACCTGTATATATATATATATATATATAGTATCTTAAAATAAGTTGGATTTGTTAAGCTGGAGAATCATTTTATCTAAAAATCTAAATATTTTATTTAATACTGATTTCGCATTTATTAACCATGACGTGAGTAAAGTTTTTAATACATAAATATTTTACCCGAAAACAAGCTGGATTTGTTGGGTTATAGAAAACCATTTATATATCAATGTTGTTAAATAATAAAATCCGTAAGCCCAACACTTTCATTTATATTAAGCTAAAATATTACACATTTTACATATGTCAGAAGAATATATGTATAGAGTCTGTTTTTTTTTATAAAAATTTAAAAGTTCCATAACGTTTATATATATATACGAATCGTATAAATAAATGATTGGGCACGTTAAATTATTTATTTCATTTGATGGAAATTTTAGTCGATATTAATGATTAATTATGCGGCAACGTTTCGATGGATATCCTCGATCCTCATCGGGCAATATTCATAAAATACGTAAACCAATTAGCTATTCATAAAAAAAATTGGTACTCACTTTGATTTTCATTAATATAAGCAATTTTGATTTTAATAGCATCTACGATGCACTGCTCTACAATTAAAAACAAAAGTAAATAAATACACGTATTATTTTTTTTTATTTGCACAAAGGTATATTAACGAGCGCGGGTTTTACACACTGAGAGAAAGAAATATTTGTGAGAAAGTGATCGTGCAATTGTTGCTATAAATTGACTGTTAAGATTTTACGTTAATAGAAGCGAATGAAAGTATAACTGTTAAGAACTGATGGAAATAATACTTAACAGTAAAGAAATATTCATTTGCCCATATTTAAGTCATCAGATCTTAACAGTTAAGGAAACGTCATTTGTCTCAAGTATTCCTTTCCCTCAGTGCACGGTATTTTTAAATATTTGATTAATTAACATATTACATCGATGCCATCACGTACAAAGAAAAGCCCAACTCAAATTTTGTAATGTTATTTCAAGTCGGAAAATCTATGTACACTGCCAGTCACTTACTTTTACCCCCCCTGGAGCAAAATAGGATAAAGTTTAAAGTTTTGTATCTTTGAAAGAGATCATCGTACAAAAACCAGTCGGAGACCATTTGAAAGCTTATTTTAATACCTTTCGATTGGCCTAAGTCACTTATAAAAAATACTATTTTTTGAAACTATTAAATGGCAATAAACTAGTTTCAAAAAAAAATTTTTGGACACCTTTTTGAATTCAATGCAGTTTTCAAAAGATTGACGAAACCAAAAGGTTATCCAGATAGATTTTTAGCTTTTTTCAACAGCTTTCGACTGGTTTTTTTTTCATTTTTGTAACTTTATTTTAAACAAAGTTACGGTAGTTTTTGCTCGAAAATAGCCTTTTTTTTAAAATCTAAATATATTAAAAACTTTTATAGATACAAAAAAATGATAAAGAGAAAAAATGTCACTTTTATATCGTAGAATACGAAAATGTTTTAAGTAAGAGCAAACAAAAAAATTTTTTATTAACTGTATATTTTACCTCTGCAGGTTGATTTTTTTTAAAGATGATTGTACTTAAAAAAAATACAGGTAATACAAAATTTTTTTGTTTGCTCTTACTTAAAAAATTTTCGTATTCTACGATATAAAAGTGACATTTTTTCTCTTTATCATTTTTTTGTATCTATAAAAGTTTTTAATATATTTAGATTTTAAAAAAAAGGCTATTTTCGAGCAAAAACTACCGTAACTTTGTTTAAAATAAAGTTACAAAAATGAAAAAAAAACCAGTCGAAAGCTGTTGAAAAAAGCTAAAAATCTATCTGGATAACCTTTTGGTTTCGTCAATCTTTTGAAAACTGCATTGAATTCAAAAAGGTGTCCAAAAATTTTTTTTTGAAACTAGTTTATTGCCATTTAATAGTTTCAAAAAATAGTATTTTTTATAAGTGACTTAGGCCAATCGAAAGGTATTAAAATAAGCTTTCAAATGGTCTCCGACTGGTTTTTGTACGATGATCTCTTTCAAAGATACAAAACTTTAAACTTTATCCTATTTTGCTCCAGGGGGGGTAAAAGTAAGTGACTGGCAGTGTATATATACAGAGACATATAATCGCTCAAATGTACATATCTAAAATACTCGGATGTATATAATGGCCGGATGTAACCTGCATCCAATACGTTCGTTCATTAATGTAATTAAAAGAAACATCTTTTTTAAATCGTACATAATAAACGATATTATTTATAAATGCCGGTACGCGCGCAAATACACACGTACACGCATACACACCCGTACTCGTACGGAACGAGAGTGTGTTGGAATTTCCAGGACGAAGGGTAACAAGCGACAGAACGTAGCCGGAGTTAATTAAAAATCTATAAACGCAACCCAGTAATTTATTATGGCGCGGGATGTGCACAAACGAAGGAAAAATCATCGGAGAAAAGAGGCCGAGAGAGACAGGAACTGCCGATGATGTTGATAAAGATCGTTTGCCCGTGATACACTACGAAGAAGGCAAAAAAAAGAGAAGATAAGAAATGAAAAATAAAAATATAATATATATATATACCTATATATGGCGTAAAAAGGCGAATTACCGGTGGGTGTCTGGTGGTTATCGACCGGTCTGTTGGGTTCGCACCTACCCGTCATCAGCTGTGTACGTTACGTATACAGAGAGCTTTAACCCTTTAATCCACTCGAATGAAGGGGTGTGCGCATCACGAGTGCACACCTATATATATATACACACAATTATACAATTACAATACCGATTTCCTATATGAAAATTATATTTTTCGTGTATATATTATTAAATGCGTATACATTAATTACTATTAAAAGACTATTAGGTACAGTCGAATCTACGCGATATTATCGTTACAATAATGAATATACGCTTATACAGAGGATAAAAAAATTGAATGATATAAATATATTTTTAAATGTAAACATTTAAGAGTTTAATAAATATTTAAACTTTGTAATACATTTATAACAATAAAATCATAAAAATCAGTTCGAATAATTTCACTGAAAAAATATATCTTACAGAGAAAATATCGTACTTAGCGATACGCTATATGTCGTACATTAATTAAAAAGAGCTCTTATACCGCGGTGTTATAATTATAGCCCGATAGTCTAATCGAGTAAAAATAATCACAAGATTAATATTATACTCTTGTTTTCTCTAGTTTACCTCGATGATAAAATCAACTTCTTACATATTTTATTTTTCATATATTCTCTCTTTCGGAATCGGAACGACTAAAGAATTTGACAACGCGCACAAGCCTATAAAGCGTTTCGTTCTACCAAGAACACATACAGCTTTACGATTCGGGTCAGTGTACTCCATTTCTTTTTTTTTTTTTTTACTTTACCTAAGGTCGATACAATCCATACTAGCCCCGTATTTACCCGATCGGAAAACTATTTTTTTATATAATACACACATATACATACTTCTTCTATCGGCGTGAATTTTTTCAAAATGTTAGTAACTTATATATATATATAAATATGTAGCATTCTATGTCAAATCAATAGTTACAAAAATGGTTGATGTACCTAGGAAGTGACATATTTTCTTACCTATATGTAAACCTAATTTTAGATCCTGCACTGAAAAAAATATATATTTTATCTAAGCGGAATTTTTCTTAAATGTGCCTCAAGATCTGTTTCCTCCAATGTGACTATTGTTTAATCAAACGGATTCATATATAATCGAGCAAAATTTTTATTTTTGTAAAAGATGAGATATATACAACTCAAAAAGATCAATGTTCTGAAATCAATCAAACTCCTCTTGATTCTAAAAGAAATCGCATTGGACCAACCGGATTTTTTCTCTAAGGCATATTTAACAAGAATTCCGCTTAGATCAAAAATATATTTTATTTGAGTGATAACATAGTTATACAAAGAATTATTTTAAAAAATGATGGATAACTTTTATATCGGAAATTTTTTTGGTATACGTTATAATTATAACTATTATAAGGGACGTCAAAGTCAGTTTTTATCACGAGAGACGGAGTTACCGTCTATTATTACTATTAATTATTACATTGATGTTAAAAAATATGCAATTATTTGCAATTCCCAAATACAGAACAGCCCTATGGATAATTAAATAATAAGGCATTCTACGAAGTTCCAGGTGAATACAACATTAAGGAAACCCTACAAAATTTCTGCACCGAAAAATCGTACATTTTCTATGCAGTATGTAAACGATTTATTGTTTAATTATCTATAGTGCAGTTCTATGTTTAGGTTTTGTATACAATATTACATATTTTACTTAAATAAATGTAATAATTACCTTTGTTTGCTAGGTCGGTAATCTACTGACCAAAAAATTAAATATTTTGATTTTTAATATTGTTATTCGACATAATGACTACATGTATTTTGCGCGTACCAAGTAGTAACTGCAGGCTAACTCAATGAGCCAAAGAACGCATTTTGTGAATACTAAATAATAATTTTAATAAAGTATCAATTTATTAATACTAATATATCCTGCAATGCTTTTTATAAATTTTTTTGGATTCAAATATATTACGGCTCACAGAAGAAGGTAATATTTAATATCAACAATGTTAAAAAGCGATTAATTTTTAATGCTCAGTAAAAGTACATCAAAATTGAATTATCAGTTGTAATTATAAAGTATATGGGTGAAAATCATCTAACGTGAACATTTGACGTTCTAATATGCAAGAAAACAAAATAAAAAAAATAATATATTTTTGGTTTCTCCGGACCAATTACAGTCTCTAGAGTATCTGTTTACAGTGGGCATACAGGATCGGTTGATTTACTTAACGTATTGAAGATTTTTAATTTTTACATTCCAGGGGAATTACATATATTTTAATATATAAAACATAAACATCTGGAATATATCCCTAATACAAAATTTCATGTGATAGTTCAATTGGAGCGGTGTTTAAATTTGTTAAATAATAAAAAATCAATTTCTAAGTATGGAAAGTCACTTTTTAAGTGATGCAAGCCCCCAGAAAAGCTCAAAAATCAAAGTTTCAAAGCAATTAAGGCATATTTTCGATTTTTAGAAATTTCTCACGTGAGATTTTGTAATAGGGATAGAACGTTTTGATAAACGTATTTTATTATGAAGTATACATTGAATATAACTATACCTAATTGATAATAACAATAATAAAAAATTAATTAACAAATTCTTCCATTTATCAATTTAACATAACTTTCCATATAATCAATTTAACATAACTTTTATATTTGTAATATAAATTATATATTTTTATTATTTCTCCTCTTATTTTTTCTTTCTTTTTTTATTGTTTCTTTTAGTAGTGACTTCTTTTTTATCTTGAATAACAATTTTACTCTTTTTCTGAGTCTTATTTTCGTACGAGATCGACCCTAAGTAATAATGTTCACATTCTGTATACAAATTACATTCGTAACAACTTACTTCATTAAAATTCAAGATAGAGAAATATTCAAGGAGAAAACAATTGTTAAGAAATAATGTTTATTTTTAGTCAAAACAGTAAAGCATGTAATGATCAGCATCGATTATTTGTTATAAAAGAAATTTGGACAGGGGACGTTACATGCCAGGGGACATTACATAGATTGTTTTTTTAAATTTTATTACGTTAACAATCAAAATTTCCAAATCGGAATAATACTGTTTTTATGTAGTTACTTTATCTCAAATTTACTCTATGAATTGGTTTTAAAAAGTTTATTAGTCTTCCAATTATACTCTGCCAGAGGAATTACATTCAAAAAGGTAACCGCTGAATTACCACAAAAATATGCCCGTATTATTTGCTTAACATCATGAAATATTAAAAATAAAATTTTTACGTTTAAACTAAACCAAAAGTTAACAATTTCACCTGGTTAGAAAAATGTTTTATGTTTACAATTATTTTTAAAGACATTAATCATAACACAGCTATTATTGATAACAAGTTTGTTACAAAGTTCAGCATGTTCAGTGCACTTTAAAAATCAATAAATGTTCAGATTTTCAACTTGATTTTAATTGTGGTTATCAAAATGGACAATTAAGTTTCGAACCCGTTTTTGAAATAAAGAAATACGCCTGTAATAGCACCTGATAATATGCGATATGGCCTTGTTACAGCCAGGGGACGTTACATTTCAAACTTTAAGCAACTTAAACTTGGCAATAAAATCAATTTTTATCAAGTTTCACGGCTGACTTACATTAAATTACATATCGTCGGCTGAGTGGAAGAACAGTCTATCTCGGAACTTGCTTGGAAAACGCCCTATCTCGGAACTTGCTTGAAAAACGCCCTAGTCTCGGAACTCGCTTGGAAAACGCCCTATCTCGGTTAAATCTTAAATAATTTTTACGTTTAAACTAAACCAAAAGTTAACAATTTCACCTGGTTAGAAAAATGTTTTATGTTTACAATTATTTTAAAGACATTAATCATAACACAGCTATTATTGATAACAAGTTTGTTACAAAGTTCAGCATGTTCAGTGCACTTTAAAAATCAATAAATGTTCAGATTTTCAACTTGATTTTAATTGTGGTTATCAAAATGGACAATTAAGTTCGAACCCGTTTTTGAAATAAAGAAATACGCCTGTAATAGCACCTGATAATATGCGATATGGCCTTGTTACAGCCAGGGGACGTTACATTTCAAACTTTAAGCAACTTAAACTTGGCAATAAAATCCTTTATTAACTTAAACACATTATTTAAATTGCACACAGGTCGGCTGATATAATAAGTACTCGATACATCGCCGCTGATAGACGGATAAAGTCAGAGGAGTCTCTCTTTCTCTGAGGAGTCCCAATGACGCGTAAACAATATTTTTCCGAATTTTAAACACTTTACTAATTAATTTATTTTAATTAGAAAGACCGTATTTTTAAGTTGCGCAGTGCAGGTTATATTGTACTTAGAATAATTTATTCGTAATTTTATATATGATATAATGCGATATATTTCACTATTACACAAATATGCACGTTAGATGATTTTCACCCATATCACTGAAGTCTTCAAGTAATCTTCCAATATAAAATCTAGCCATCATTTTTTTTCTGTATGATCCATGTATTCTGAGTTACACGGTCACCAAAATTTGACATATTGATGCAAAATAATACCATTTTTTTTGTAATAAACAACTTTATATATATATATAAGTTATGGATTTAAAAAATTTGTCTACATATTTGTAGCGGCTCGCTACATACGCTCGGGCATTTATTATTAAGTTAAATATTATATATTATTAAATTAAAGCACATGAATCATATTATATGTATATATAAATAAGTTGTATTCAAACACACGCAAACAAACACATACACATGCATATACATCCTCAAACACGCCTCCTTTACGAAGTCCCTTCGCAGGTCAGTCTTTTCCTAATCCTAAACCTTTTCACCCGCGCGGACATCCATTCCTCAATTGTTTTATATTTCGGCATCCTTACGGTTAAATTTTTATGCTCAGTTTTATAGTCATCCGGGTAATTAATTTCTTTTCACGTTTTGGGATTCACCCGGTCAATGTTTTCCTTAATTACTGCATACATCTGGTTCGCATCGTTCGACGGGTTCAAACTTGCAAACCTTTTCCCTACCTTAGAAAACTAACTGTACCGATTATTATCATCCCTTCCATCCCTTTCCGTAGGTGACCTGCGAAGCAGCTTTGCATCGGAGATTCATTCACAGTCTAACACTCCACCCGAGCACACATACTCGTTAGACACAAACTCTTGACACGTACAACGAAATATTTTAATAAACTTTATTTATATTCTGTAATCATCTGTTCATTTATTTTACACTACACGGCGCGTACCCGACAACCAAATATTTATAAGCAAGAAATTTTATAGTTTCCCAAAATATCAATAATCTAAAAATTATTATCTTCTGATTTGATATGGAATGGTCCATATAGATATATATATATGTGTGTGCGTGTGTGCAGTGTATAAATGGTTTGTTTTAACAAAAAAATATTACATTATAGATATTTCCCATTTAATATAAAATTATTGTTGTATTTATAATTCGAGTTTCAAACCAAGTATACAACTGATGTTTATAGAACGTATCCGCATTGTTTACTCAACTTTTTATCGTGGTAGTATATACGCGCAAAATCTGAGACAGCGCGTCCTCGTGGAAATTCGCGAGGCAATCTTACATTCGAAAACACAGGAAATACTTAGATACGAGACAAATATTTAAAAATCGTTGCCTTCGTACTTTTGTAAATATTAGCGGAAAGTATTTTTTTTGTGAAATTCTTAACATTGAATCCTTGCGTTTGCTTTAAGTCATACGTATATACGAATTTTTACTCTTTTTTTTCATTTTATCGTTATACCTTATTTATCGATTTGTACTTATTTTTCTTGACAAAAATCGTTTCACTGTGTGTTTTTAACTATACTTGGATGTTATTGTTATTTGATTTAAAATTAACGATGTTATTATCAATTTTGGAAAAATATTTTATTCCCATAATTTAATCGATAAACTATACTTACCGCAGGATATTTCTGGATCCACTTCATCGAATAGGCTGAAATTTTAACAGTAATTTTTAAACTTTTTTTTTATTTCTGTTTTGTGCCCCTTTTTGACACTTCCTACTGTGTACTCAATTCGGGTTTTTATGGTATTCACCCACCACCTCTGATGTGAGTGCTTATTTTCCCTCCTTGAATTACCCCACCGCCTCGCATTCGGCCGGAATTATGCCCGTGAGAAAGGGAAAACCTGCCCCGAGACGGCCGGTGTACTAAAACATTCTTTTTTGGGTGTTTAGGTCACATTGCGTAGGCCCAAACACCGAAACCGAATGTTGCACAACCCCCTCTCACGATGGGTGGAAAAACATCTAACTGATCCCGAAAGCCTCACAAGAATGGATCACCCATCCAAGTACTGCGCGCAGCAAATGCTGCTTAACTTCTGGCGTCTCCAAAACTCTGCCACCTTAACGGTCAGTAACTTTTAAATATGATTTTAATCCACTTGAATAGATTAAAATTTCAATTAAAGTCTAAAAATTTATTTAAAAAATTATTTAGCTTTTATTAATACAATTTTTTCATTTTTTCAAATAATTTAGTAAGAATAATTTTTTATTACAAGTTTAACGCAGTCTGTTCCGCTCAAGTGGATTAAAATCATATTTGAAAGTTACTCTTAAAATTTCAGCCTAACTGATGAAATGGTTCCTAAGATATCCTGCGGTAAGTCCATTATGAAAAAAAATCAGAGTACAGAGTCTCATAATTAATTAAAATAGTTGTGTTACATAAAAATTGGCCAAAAAATTTAAAATAAAAATTAATAATAATATAACTTAATATTAATAATAATATAATTTTTAATATTGAATAGCTTTTTATCCAATTTTAACCCAGGCTGGTCCCCTTAAATTTACTATATAGAGATTACTTTATATCAGAAACTTTGATTAGTTTGTTAAAAATTATTATATACACATATATTATTCTGCTTTATTCGATATTTAAAACGATATTTTTCCACCAGAACAAATTGCAGGCATATTGTACATTTAAATACATACGTGGTCAGAAGTTGAGTTTATCCGAATTCCGCAGATTAATTTTAGTAATAATTAAAAATAAAAACTTATTATTTTTTATTATTATACAGTGTGTTAAAGCAATGAAGAATATGCTTTACTTATTTTGTTATTCATTCTAACTTATCGACGTAAAGTGTATCACAAAACACTGGAACATTATTAAACAACGAGAAATTAAAATTAAATCATTTTCCAAGAGTTTACTGCACTTTATTGAAAAATTATCTACCTTTGTATTACATTTGAGACAATAATTATGTATTTAATTTTGAAAACACTCCTTTATTTAAAAATTAAACCGTTTCTCAATGTTTTAAGGTTAAAAATATCTATTTTATAATTTGCAAGTAATCATTTTTTACTATTTTTTTCAAAGAATAAGTTTCTATTCGTGACTAGATTATTATCGATTAAAGAATAGTTCACTGACTTGTTCAAAATTATTGGTGAGGAATTCCACCGCAAAAGGTAATATGAATATTTCACACTAAAATTTTGCACACTGATAAATCTTTTATATAAACAAAGGACAATATATTCTTAAAATTGACTAAATTAATTTTCTTTTTCAATAATATAATGATATTTCACGTCGATAAGGCAAAGACGATATAAAAGCTGAATACGACAACCTTAAACTTGATTATAACTGGCGTAACGAAATATATAATCAGTCCGATTCGCTATAAATAACAATTATAGCGAGACAATGTAGCTGCCTTTAATTAAAATAAAATAATTCTACACGAGCGACGATGTAAAAAAGTTGTCACATTTGTCACAGCGCTCCCAAAGAGTCACGTCTACTTCGAAATTCAAGACGTCACGTATGATGGTACCATTTTCATCATCTACATTTTCCAGAAGCTTACCAAGGATGTATATACATATATACACATCGCAGTACATACTTAGGTAGGTTACCTCGAGATATCTCAATGTCGACGAAATTGTCAAATTATCGAATCGTCACGTGTATATCAAACTATATAAGCAGAGAGCACACAACACGATATTTGGCCTAATTTACTATACTAATTATAGCCACGTTGATTATAGGATAAAGGATAAAAATATTTCTTTTTTAACACACAAATCGACGAATTGCAAAAGAAGGGAAGGAAATTCGTACGAGACGTAAAAATATTACGACCGATTGAAAATTATACGAAAAAAAATTGATAAAACTATCTCGGCGTATAATCTTCCTTAATTTTGTACCTCGTGAAAATTTTACATCAGCACTTGTACCGTCGTATAGATTGGACTTTTGTCCCCTTTTTCTCTTGAAACTTGTGAAAAAGTTTTATTAAAAATCATATAAATCCTTATTCATCGAAATGTCAACTCGTCGTCGATCGAGAGATTTTGATAAATTGACATTCGCGATTTAGTATATAACGAGTGAAAAGCAAAATAGTTTAAATATTTAATTAAAAATAAATAATTAAAAATAGTTTAAATATTTAATTAAAAACAAATGAAAGGAAAAACGATTATTTTGCCTTAGTAAATATTTACCAGAACCACGAAATTTGTTCTCATCTCCTCACCAAGAGTCGATTAGAATGAATAACAGTCTTCGATTCGTTCGTTGAAACCTAATACGCTTTTTCATTGTGTATATCGACACGAATCTCGTTATTCGATTTCTCCTTTTTTTCGAATATGCTTTTTTCATTTTTTCTGATTGTTTAAACGTGCCGAGCATCACAATACAAATCGATTTTTTTAGATAATTGGCAAATCAACAAACGGAACGCGCTTCAGTTTGTGAACAACGGACGTTTTCTTTTTTGAACGGATTAGAATTATTATTCGTCGGATATTCTTAATAAGTGAATTGACCCGTTTAGTTATACCAACATAACCACGCATTTAACAATTTGTTAGAAAGAAAAATATTTGTTGACTAGGAAATTTTTTTGATTTATTAAACAAATATTTCTACACATTTATTTCACGAGTCATTTATTCTTCGCTCGTTGAGGTACGATGAAAGGGTATGTTAAAAACAAATTTTCATTTAAATTTCCCGCCTTTAAAATTATAGGTTAAGAAATACCAATTTTACATTCATTAATATTTTATATATTGAATTTTTGAGGAATATTTATTAATTATGTAAATTTAATATTTAACAAAATATTTTATCATACAGAAAAATTTAAACAATATATCACAAGACACAATGCGATTTATCATTCTACAAAATATGTTTTATTTAACGAGATTATAGATTGCATCATCGTGAAGAGCAATGTTTTTGTAATTTTGTTTATAGGACCTTTCGTACCTTATTGTTACAGACTAGGGAAGAAAGGTTAATTACCACATTTATTATAAATGAAATATTAGTTTTTTTTTAATTATTTTATGATCCTATTTTATGCTTTTTTGCTCCTAACTGGTGATAATCAGCGACGGAGGCAATACAATGTCTCTGTTAAGAAAGCACATGTTGATACTTTACATTCTCCAGTAGTGATTGTATCAATCGGCCGGAGCCGGGGAATCGATCCTGAGACTTCCAAATTAAGAGCCCGACGTCCTAAACCGACTGAACTATTGCAGGTTTCGAAATTTTGTAGTAAAAATTAAAAGACTTCAGATACTTCAAACATTGTTAAAAAAGGGTTAATTATAAGCTATAAAATTGCTATATTTACTTGCCTCAAATTTTCAAAAATGGCTAAATTTTTAACAGAGAATATATTATTTTGTGTGAAATTGAAATAAGTAAATAATTATTGAATATTTTACTCTTCTATAAAGTTTTGAATTTACGTTTTAACTGCATAATTTAGATTATTAGCACAAAAAATATAAAGCGTATTTTATTTATCGATTTTCAATTTTACAATATGACGTATTATTCAATAATCTAGCTAATTTATCTGTGAGAATTTTATGTAATAATTAACTTATTTTGGTCCTATATTTTGAATCGATATTCGAAAGAAATGTTGGGTACCTATATTGGTCCAACGTTGGATATATCATTGTTATACGTGCAAGAGGTATCGAATTCGTGGATTTACATCGTTGATTGCGTATCAAGTAAATAGACGAAAAACCGGGTAATTTAAAGAAACATCGGCTGTTTTATATTTGGTAATGCTTATTTCTTGCGTAACTGTTGTTCCGCCGTTAATTCCCCTTTCGATAGTTAAATACTGTTGGTTGGTGGCAGGAAATCGGCAAGACTTCCCGAAGCTTAGTACTTCCTAAATTTGAAATATTCATTCTTTAACTTTTTAAAAGAGCGATGATATATTTTCTTAGAGTACGCAGCAAAACGTGGGTGTTAAAATTCTCAGAATTTTCATCGCAGAAAATTCTAAATGAAAATTTTTTTAGATTTGTCAAGGTAATGTTATTGTGAAATATTCATTCTTTTAACCACTCGTTTGCATATTAATTTACTTATATTTAATTTATATATTTACAGGCAAATGAAGATATAATGAAAAATGTTTTATTACCTAAGGATTAAGAAGGTCCTGTCAGCCATTTTTAATGTGTATCACTGAAACTGACTTGGAGACTTTTACATTAAACCAGACACCTATAAAGTATTCGTATAGGAAATAACATAATTATTACATTTGCCATTCTTCTTAATATGCACTACATTTGGAAATATTTCAAAATTCCATAATTAATAATTTATTGATTGAGTGCATATACACATATAACACCACTATTGCCCTAACATTGTAAACCAACGTTCAAAACAAAGATTGGCTACCAGTATATTGGTCTATCATTCGGTACCAACGTTCGAAAACAATGTTGAGTATCAGCATTGGTCTAATATTGAACATGAACGTATAAAATAAAATAGATAAATCTATTATTTGAATATGATTACCCAAAATCGATATATGAATCTATTTAAATGCTTATTGCAACGTTTCTATTCAATGTGCATATTTATACATTATTCTAATTTTAATTATAAGGGAGTATAATATGGAAAAGAAGGAAATAGGAATTAACGTTGGAATATCTCCATATGTCTTTCATTTGCTTCTTATATATATAAATGTTTAAATTTGTCCTAGGTTGGTAACGATAAAATATGAAAACACAACAATCATTTAAAATATACATATTTATTGATATTTTTAAGGATTATATTTATTCTTGTACTGAACGTTATGTCCGAGAGAGGATGCAAAAAAAATGTAATATTAAACTAAATGTGTCTGATTGATAAAACTGTGTACTATCATTTAGTATATTGAAAGAAACGAAAAAGAAAACGGTGGGGTAAAAAATATTTTTTTTTCCTCGGCGGTTTTTCCATTACCATTGAGAGAGGAGGGTAGATAGAGAAAAGCCATTTTCTGGGCTTTCATTAACGAAAGCGCTGATAAAGTGAGGGAAAAAGGGAGACGGAAGAAAAGAGTGAATAGAAAGTGCGGATGATTTTTTTTTGCACGCTCGTCAAAAGATCGTCGGATCTTGCATTATGCGTCTAGGTACAAAGGCTCGCGACGATTTCCTTTACCCATGGATGGGTTAACGAGGGACCCTCGGATATAAATCGCTTATAAATTCAACCCTTTCTTTCCCCTTTTTTTGGGAAGCTTCGACAAGATTTTTCGGTATGGTTAATGGTACTTTTTACATTGGAAACAGATTAATGATCGACGCAGAAAAATATTATAGAAACACGAAATTTCGATTAGACTCGTATATATAGCTGAGCGAAAGGCTTTTAAAGGTGACTCGAGTCGTCGACGATGAAAAAAAAGGGGGGAGGGGATAGAGAGAGAGAGAGAGAGAGAGAGAGAGAGAGAGAGGGAGGGAATGAAAGAGGTAAAGTTCCACGTTATTTTTTTTTCTTCTTTCCCTTAAGCAAGTGCAAAAGGGAGGGCGATAAAAGTCCCTCAACTGCAGCCCGAAAAATCGCTTATTGCTTGCGAAGCGAAAAAACGGGGGACGTTTCTCGGTGGAGGCGTGTTAAAAGGTGCAAAGCCAGAAAATGAAATAGGAAATGGTTGTAGTTCTCCTTTCTCTTGGATAAATGGACCTGTCGGATAACGGATAAAGTGATTCGTCGATTAGTCTCCAAGTATTTTAGAATATATCGTACCTGCGATTCAAAAGTCCATTTATTTCTTCCTTGTATCGCAATTAAATTGTGTTATACTAAATTTAACTTTATATGAACTTATATTATAACGAGGTTGTCCAATTAAGACTGAGCCGACTTTGTCTAAAAGTTTATATAATGTGTAATCGTTTTTTTATGAATTTACAATATTTTTTATAAATCTAAAAAAATTTGAATTTAGAACAACAATAAAAAAAACTATAGCTATTGGTGATTTGAACCTCCGATCTTTAGCTTCTAAATGCTCGCTCTTCTATTTTATTAGTTTTATTGTTTTGTTAAATTTAGGTCATAAAGAGCAATTCAATCGTGCATCGTAATTTATAACCTAAATTTAACATAACGACAGAAATAATAAAATAGAAGAGCCAGCTTGCGAAGCTAAATATCGAAAGTTCAAATCACCGGTACATAATTTTTTTATTATTTTTATTTTTAAATCAAAATATTTTTTAACTTTATATAAAATATTTTAAACTTATAAAAAACAATTATTTAACTCTAGTTAAACTTTGTATATAAAAAGTTCACAAAAGGATTAAATTTTTTACGCGATTTCAATTTTTTTATTTTTTATAATGATGGCATTTGAATAGTAAATTTTTCTATAAGAATGTTGAAATTTAAATGTTTACTGTATATAAATTAATACAAAAGTTTCTTGCGTCCTTTTATGAGGTCAGATTATTCCGTCCTTTTGTAACGTCCAATTTTCTCATAATTAATTTTTGTAAATAATTTTAGAATAATGAATGTATACCTTTCATATATTACCGTTTTTATTATCCTTCTTTGAAATCCATTTAGAGTAATAGATAGACCTTCTCAAATAACACCTGAAGGTCCTTCTGATGACCTGGACACCATCTACTGGAAGTGATTTCTTTAAATTACAAATTACCAAGTTACTGTCCGAGAATTTAGGAAAGATACTCACAAAAATGTATTCGTATCATTAGCGGATTGTCTTCTCAAAGATGGTTCAGAACTAATTACAAAAATTCAGAAATCTATTACAAAAGTTGGAAAATTAAAAATAAAAACGATCGAGCTAGCACTCCTTAGAATTGCTGTTATAGTTAATAGTTTCGAATAAAATATATTTTGAAATCATCAGCTTCTTACTCCAACCGCATCACCAAAAAATGCTTATGCGTAACAGACGTGCAATAAATGTCAATTAAAATTCTTTAAAATGTTTCAATGTTGCATATATGTATTATTATTACATTACATTATTATACAAAAGGGTAAGGTACCTGTCGCATATTGAAACAGCAAACTTTATCTTCGATTTAAAGAATCGACTTCTAAATAAAAAAAAATAATCCCTTCAAGGTGAAAAACGCGATAAGTACTGCCGAGAAATTCCTTAATAGCCATCCGCTCGGTAAAAGAAGACATTTCGCTCTCCTCCCGCTTCCTAACCTCTACCAAACTAAAATATTTCACTAATTCCCCAAATATCGTTTTTGTTTTTATTTTAACCGCAGAGGAAAAGAATCCATGAAAAAATATTGATTATCGGTTTGTATAAAGAAAAAAAAAAAAAACGTTTCGCGCGTGCGAGCATACGCGCGGTATTCCGTTTATACCTCTCGCGAGAAATTCGCGAGTCTCGCGTGTTTACTAAACTCTAAAGGATATGCCTATCTGTCGTGTTGAACCACATGACGAATGGTCCAACCGCTGTATAGGTCTACCCATGTTTATTCAACCCACGCTCATACATTTCTCTTCGCACTCTGCGCGTTCTCTCTCTCTCTCTCTCTCTCTCTCTCTCTCTTCTATAATAAATATTATCATTTGAATTTTATCAACATATATACGTATATAGTTTAATTAAGAAAATGCGCGTCCTTTATCTTTTTATTTTTCTATTCTTCTTTATATATAAAATAAACGTTGTCGACGTCAATTACGCGACACCCGTAAATTATTTATTTCGCGTTACACGTTGTACGCTGGAACGCGTATGTGAATAACGCGCAAATATTTCATATATATATATATATATCTGTATATATTTACACGGGCATTTCACATATACAACAAACCCAGCCGAATGAAATGCCCGCATCCGCGTTCACGTAAATCATATCGATCGCAATATGTAAAATTATTCGTATAATGTAATGCTCCTTTCTTAACGACTGACTGGTGATTCCCGCGTAAAAAATTTAAGTTTATATGAACTTTGTAGTAACTTTGAGTTTGGTTAAACTTCATATGAGGTTGGCCAACGGGACTGACCCGAACTTCTCTAAAAGTTTATATAATGTATATACCTACAGTTTAACAATCGTTTTTTATAAGTTTAAAAAAACCTGATATAAACTTACAAGGAGAGCGTCTTATGTTTGGGAAACGGATCGTGCCCAACGTATAGGATATGTTTTCTAATATAAAAATATGTAGAAAGCCAGAGCCGCAGGCGCTAACAATCGTTTTTTCAAAAGTTATACGCTATTAAAGCAAAATTTCCTAAAAATAAAGACTTCACTTCAAACGCTTGTAACTTCTAACCTATCAAATATTGACATTCAAACCAAAGTTTAATGAAAAGCTGAGATGAAATAGGTATAATTTAAAATAAAGACGCTCAAATCCGTTGAAATGGACCAAAGTTATAGTCGAATTAAGTTGAAGCAATTTTAAACAAAAATTGGGCAGTACAAATTTTATTGATTTTTTTAAATTCTTAATTCGGCTATAGCTTTGGTCCATTTCAACGGATTTGAGCGTCTTTATTTTAAATTATACCTATTTCATCTCAGCTTTTCATTAAACTTTGGTTTGAATGTCATTATTTGATAGATTAGAAGTTACAAGCGTTTGAAGTGAAGTCTTTATTTTTAGGAAATTTTGCTTTAATAGCGTATAACTTTTGAAAAAACGATTGTTAGCGCCTGCGGCTCTGGCTTTCTACATATTTTTATATTAGAAAACTTATCTTACAAGCTGGGTGCGATCCATTTCCCAAACATGAGATGCTCTCCTTGTTCGAAAATTAATAAAAATATAAAGTATAAAAATGAAATTATTTATTGGAGGTTTAAACCTCGACGATCTTCTATTTCGGAGACATCCCTATCTATAACTTGCATCGTAAATTATAAAAACAATAAAGTATAAATAAATAAAGTATAGATCAGTTGGTGCATAGGAAACCTACACCGGAGTAGAAGATCGGAAGTTCAAATTCCTAAATGCATCATTATTTTTAATTATATTTAAATTGACAAATTTTTAGATACATAATATGAAGTATTTTAAACTTATAAAAAACGATTATTAAAGTCTAGGTAACGTTACATAAACTTTTAGATAAGATCGTATATGAAGTTCAGCCAAACTTAAAGTTTACATAAAGTTTATATAAACTTAAATTTTTTTACGCGGGATTAGCCATAATTAATGTTTAAGAACAAATTGAATAAAATATGCATGCGGTTACATTTCGTCATTTTTATAAATTTCATCTGTAAATGGTCGAGGAATGCGTATAATAATGTTGTGGATAATGCGAAATCATAATCTTTATGATGTTCACAACATGTATGACAAAATATTCTATTAAATGGAGTATTATTTACCATAAATATTTGCCATCAATTGAAATAATAGCATGCTAAATAGATATCCTTATTTCGCGGTGTCAATTATTTATCAAAAATTGACTTTACGTTTCTTTCCCAAAACGTATATCGTTTCGTAAATCTCACTACTTAGAATTTTATTATTATTATTTACTATTTATTATACATATTAATTATTTAGCATTTTTATTGTTATTATTTATTTACTGTTATCATCATCATCATCATAATCATCATTATTATTATATCAATATTCGCTTTGATCAAATATGATTTTAGTAGTAATATTGTAAAACTAACTTAAATTCATGAAAAAGATTTGTAATGTTTAAGCGAAAGAATGAAAAGAACCATAGTAACTAAAAATCAAAGTCAGAAACTTATACATATTTTCTAGTTTCCAAACGACCTATTGAAGATTAAATTATTCCATCAGTCACTGGTTTTAATACCCTACATATATATTAAAAAAGTTTATTTTAAATTAATAAAACTTTTACTCTTGTTCTATTATTTGGAGGTACCACTGCTTCGGCTACTGCGATTATTACCTCTTGATCAGTTAATGAAATTCAATGCTAAAATTCTTGGATTATTTTATCGTTGTTACAATCTATATACGCGGGATCGAGAAAATATACGAGTCATATTTATTACGTCAACTATACTGAAGAGAAAGAGAGATTAGCAAAGAGCTTATAAAAAAGAAGAAACAGCGCACTTGGTTAACGAATTGTTATAGCTTCGATTTTCAGGAAATCGTCGCGTTCTCTCGTTAATCCTGTTTGCGAAGGACTCGCGTTATTTTGAACGAGGGTGACGCTTTAATCCTACGGAGGAACGTTATCGCTTTATTCATTTGAACTTTTAACGGGTAAACATGCGTGCACCGGATTTCATCTCAAATTCATACGTGCAATTTGAAAATAAACGACGCGATTGATATAATGCGCGTTTATCTCTACAAAACACTTGGACGAAACAAAGGAGCGCTCTATCGTGTCAGATCAACAAGTAAATCCATGGGATGAATTAACGGGCGTTTGACTGGCCATATAATTATGTATCCAAACGTCATGAAATTCCAAATGCAATCTCGTTTTCAAAGGATCGACGACCCAATTCCAAGACGGCAACAGCGAGCTTCGCGAATCTCGCATATCGTACAACCATCGTATCGAAGGACGCTTATATATATATATATATATATATATACCTGTAGATACCTATACATATATGGAGCATTCCATGTCAAGTGGTCCGATCAAAATTTTAAAATGCACCAAATTTTAGGTACAGATACCGGCAATGTTTTTCAGAAAACAGAAAACAAAAATTTAGTTACTGAAATCTAATTGTTCAAAAGTTATTCTAATCTCAAATCAGTTAAATTTTTCAGGTTTATATAACACCCGCTGTGTTTACAGCTATTTAACTTAAAATCTATCAATTTTTACTATAGAACATTATATGTAACATTCGTTGATAATTATGTCTAAAATTTATCCTTCTGGTTATAATTTCTAATCTCAAAGTCAATGTCTCATAAACTACTTGTCAATATTCAACTTGAAAAAATTGTAACTTCGCCACAATTGATTTTTTTCATCCAGAAGTCCAAAAAAAGCTTGAAGCAATACCTTTCTACATGTCTGTAAGAAGTTATGTTAATATAAAGAATCGCAACATTTTTTTAGATATTTAAATGGCAATTACCATGTTAATTTTTGAAATTTCTAAAAAACATTTAGAGTCTGTACATAAAACTTGATACATTTTAAAATTTGGAACTCACCACTTGACATGGAAGCTCCCTCATATATATGTACATACGTCTCGCACTCTTCGTTCAATCGTCACGCCTCGCGACCTAATTTTCAATTATTCAAGAGAACGTCTAACGTTAGCCACTTTCTTATCAATTATTACGTAGTCGAGGATTTGTTGAAAAGAAAATTCAATGCATTGTGAGGATCGTGAGGTTAGTTCGAGTCATATTTTGCCATTTTTCCTATAGTCTGTAAAAGTATTAAGTACATGCGCTGCACATATAAGTAATTATTATACATTATGTGTCATCACACAGTCCACTTGTAACACTCAGAATTAATTTAATGAATCGTGTTATAAAAATAATTACAACTATTTGTACAATTGATCTATATACACTTAATAAAAAAGAAGAATATTCAGTATTCAAGAGGATGTTAAACTCGCTATTTTTTAGTTCATATTAACGGGGTGCCATAGACAATATTTATCCTCCCTACCTTACCGGAAATCGTGATTATCAGTAATAAATTTGTAAATAAAACAGTATGTGAAAAATAAGAGAAGAGGTGCCTTCGTTTAGTCAATAATCTAACTGTGTGCTGAATTTCAGAATTGAAATATTATTGCGTTTTTGAGAAAAGTACTTACCAAAAATGTGAACCTAACCTCAACGAGGTGAAAAGATTTGATATTTTTGGTAAGACTTTTCTCGAAAACGCAATAATGTTTTAATCTAAAATTCAGCACACAATTAGATTGTCAATAAACGAAGGCGCAGCTCTTCTCTTCTTCTTTCACATACCGTTATACTTTTTTATTAATTAATCATCAAAAATTGAGTATACTTAATATATAATATAAATAAAAATAATGTCTAAATAATTCTAACAATTAATAAAAATAATTTTTCAAATTGACAAGCTATTAATTTTTTAATTAAGAAATAATATATTAATTCCAACATAAATAATTAAAATTTGCTACATGTACCGACTAAAATGTAGTGAAGATTTCTACCACGTTATACCGACTGAGTATTATATACCAGAATATATTTATTATAAAATTTAAACAAAATCACCAAAACAATGCTTTTATTGTTAAGTTCTAATTTATAAAAATAAGCAATATTTCATGGTAACGGGTGTACATTAATTAACGAGATTTATTGTTTCAAACATTTTATAATTAATCTGGTTAATTAAAGTATACACCAATTACCAATCACTATACTTTGCACAATTATTCTATTGTATCGTAACAAAAGGAAATATTCTCGTGGTTTTGTTTACATTTTAAAATTAAATATTAATTTTTCGTATATTATTTCTCACTCGGTAAATGTGACTCAGATGCTAATATAATCAATTAAATATCCCTCAAACCAACGATATTCGATAAATTCGATAAAATATTTCTTTGAAGTTAATAAATGTTTCATAGCATCAAATATGTTCGTAATTTTCATTTGTACCAAACATTTATTAGTTTCGAACAATTATGTTTTCAAACGATTTTTAATAATATATTTTTCACCTTGATCATCTAAAAAGTTTACTTTATTAACTTCTACATAAATGGAGTAAAATTGCATTTTATTCCTTCGATCACTTTATTCCCCGTAGACTCATTTTATTCATCGAAGACACATTTTTTTCATCGTAGACTTACTTTTTTGTTTTTAACACTTACTAGGAGAATAGTAAGTGTTGAAATATTTAAGTAAGATGCGTGCAAACCAAGCAGATAAAACATTGTATAACCTATACATACCAAAAGGTGTTACCTCCTACCTTATAAATATTTACCAACATTAATTGATTTTTCATTAATACATTTCTCCATTCCTATATTTTCCCTAATATTTGAGCAGATGCACATTCTTTGCAGTATCAAAATATTGTTCGTCTTATATCAAAATAATTTTGATATTCCAAAAATTAAGTAGTATGTAAAAGACTATATAGTTAACTTACAGAAATAATATGTAACGAGTAGCGGTCTCATCATCGATATCCTTAATAATTAACTAAAAGCTTTAATTTCCAATAGGTATCTTCTTGCAAAAAAGAGAACTAAACCTTATTAAATGACTGTCAGTAGTAAAACACTTTTCTTGAATAATCAAATAAGTTTATTATGATCGATTGTTTAAAAATAAACGAAAGAAGCAGCGGTTTACTAATTTAAGCCGATATACTTTGAATTAATTCTCGTGTCAGCTCTTGATGGCATTGATCCACATCGACTTCTTCGCGCGTGTCCGCAGTAATTTTTTAATTAAAAACTTTACCCGCTCCGCCGAATCCACAATTGCGTTCAAGGTGTCAAAATACCATTGATTGGCAATAATTACCCCCTTGGGCCGAAATTTCGGTTGGGCTACAACGTTTATTTTTTCACTCTCGCAGCATACGGGAAGGGGGCCGAGGATTATTCAATTATGAATTGACAGTGGCGTTAAACGACGCGTGTCGTTCGATTGACCACTTTTCCCGTTGGTATAAATCGATTCCTCTCGGTTTTTTTTATTCGGTATGTACCTCGATTTGAC